>ML779741.1:682082-700635 GCA_009831015.1 Picea engelmannii | reverse complement strand
AATTGATTCAGGTATTCCAACTGATACTCATCCTTCCATATCTGAAAAGTCCTTGGTTGAATCCCCTGCTGAAATTCAAAATTCCCAGGAAATAAAAATTTCATCTCAAGTTTCTAAGGTAGAAGAACCTTCATTTTCTTCTATTATTACTGATTCTGTTTCTGAGATTGACATTTCATCCCATCCAAAAGAATTGGATACAGAATCCTCCCAATAGAAAGAAAATTCCTCTTCATCTTCTTTTGATTCATCACTTATCAAACCTTCGAAAGGTGTTTTACACACTTACACTAATCTGCCTGTCCTTGAAGAAATTCTCCATGATCTGTCCTCTAAGGGTGAAGAAAATCTAGCTTTGTTGCTCAGCCAGTTTTATAAAGCCTCTTATTTTCCACCTACTTATGAAACTTCTGCTCAGGGTGAAGTAAGACATCCATTCATTTCTAACTCAGGCAACTCATCTCCCCCATCATCTCCTACGATTTCCTCATCTCCTCCATCATCTCCTGCAAGTTCCTCGTCTATATCAATCACCAAGACTGTCATGGCTGCTCCTTTGACCAGAATGGAACAGATTTTGGCAAACAGATATGCCCCACTTGTCTTGCCAAATCCCCTGTTTGCCATGCCAACAGGTGACTACCAGAAATATATGCCAAAGTTTACAGGAGCAGGGGAGTATACTATTGAAGAACACATTGAAGCATTTTATGCTTATGCAGAAAACATTAATATTTCAGAAGAGGATGTGTGGACTAGAGTTTTTGTGCCGAGTTTGGATGGCCAAGCCCGAAAGTGGTTCAAAGAGCTACCAGAAAATTCAATCACTGGAATTGAACAACTGGATGAAGTATTCTTGAAGCATTGGGGAGAAATAAGAGATCTGTTATACTACATTTGAGAGTTTGAAAATTTGAAGAGAGGAGATGGAGAATCGGTTTCGGATTTTATCAAGAGATTCAATAAAATGTTTGGTAAGATCCCTGCAGAGATTAAACCAAGTGATGCATCGGCAAAGATCACATTCTCTGCTGCCTTTGACACAGAGTTTTGTCTTATCCTTAGAGAAAGACGATCAGCTACGCTTGCTTTAATGCAAGATGCTGCTCTCGAGGTTGAGTCTAACATCACATCATCACAGAAACTTAAAGGAAAAAATTGGGCTGAAAAGAAGAAGTCCGTTGTTGAGCCCTCCGCTTCTTCTAATAGTAAAATGGAAAAAATGGCTAAAATGCTGGAGAGTCTCACATCTGAAATGTCGAAATTGAAAGTCCAAAATCAGTAACCAGCAAGGGCTAAAGAGCCAAATACTTTCGCTCCAAGAAATCCAAATGCTTTTCCTTATAGAAGGAATAACCCACAAGTTCAGATTCTTCAAAGAGACAGAAACTCAGCTGATGAGCAGAGAATCATACCACCTTTTCAAAATGCAGTATTGGATGAAGAGAAGCAGCCACCTCCTGATGAAATTGAAGATGCCGATGAGATAAACTGTTTTGGTGATGAGAATGAGTCTTCATTCTTGACACAGGTAGATTATGAAGAGGCCCTTATGGATCAGCAAATTCAGGAAGCAAGTGTAGAAGGAGCTGTCTACTTGACAGATGATCAGAAAGGCTACAACTTAAGATCAAAGAGTGCTAGTCCAAAAACACCAATTTCTGCCCCTATGAAGAATAAGGAAGATATCGCTCCTGTGAAAAGTAAAGAGGTTGCTGCCAATCAGCCTCCAGCACCTGAGAAACAAAACCCCCCTCCAACAAAACAACAAAAGAAACAAGTTCAGCCCCCTATCAAGGAACAAGTCACCCTCAAAGCTCCATCCAATGAGGTAAAGGTTTTAGACAGATCATCTTTCTCTTTCAATATTGAATCGGAAATTCAAAATGTTAAGATACCCATGCCTTTAACTGAACTCATGAAGAATGAAGCCTTTAAAGAAGCCATCTTAAAATCTCTTGAGCCTAAGTCCTCTCCATCAGATGATTTCGTTAACCTACAAGATGATAAGCCTAAGGTGACCATAGGGCCCATGATAGAAGACCGTGATGATTCTTGCCCACCATTTTACATATCACTAAATGTCCATGACAAAATCCTTCACAATTGTTTGTTCGATTATGGGGCATCGCATAACCTTATGCCAAAGGCAGTGATCGATGAGCTTGGGCTCGAAGTCACCAAACCATACCAAGATCTTTTCTCCTTTGATTCTAGCAAGGTCAGATGCCTTGGCCTCATCAAAGACATGGTCATTAACCTCGCTCAATTACCAATGAGGAGTATGGTTATGGACGTAGTAGTTGCTGATATTCCACCTAAGTTTGGGTTTCTTTTGTCTCGTTCATGGGGAAAAAGATTAGGAGGTACATTGCAGATGGATCTGTCCTATGCTACGATTCCAGTGTTTGGAGGGGAAATGAAAAGACTTTACAGGGAAAACCAGCTTGCTTATATCATCAGTGATGGAAAGAATTCCATCAATCATCCTATCTATGCTGTGGATACGGATTTTGGTTCATGCATCCTGCAGATTGATGATGGTCAATCAACTCCTATGCAGCTAGTGAAGCCTATTGAACAACAGGATGAAAGTGAAAACATTGCAGTCTGGACTATGTACTTCGATGGGGCTAGCACTAAAGACTCAGCAGGTGCTGGAGTAGTATTGATCTCTCCTTCAAAGGAGACCATATATTTGTCTTTCAAGCTCGACTTCAGAACCACTAACAACATAGCATAGTATGAGGCTCTGCTATTGGGATTAAATTCAGCCAAAGAGATGGGGATAAAAGGTTTGAAGGTATTGGGAGATGCAGACCTCATTGTGCAATAGGTAAACAACACCTTTCAAGCTAAGCATTTCAGATTAAAAGCTTACAGAGACGAGGTATGGAAGCTGCGTGATTCTTTTTCCGTTTTTGAAATTTCATACATACCAAGGGATATGAATCAGCTCGCTGATTCTCTTTCTATTTCAGCCAGCACATTCATTCCTCCCATGCCCCCTAAGCTCAGCTATGAGATTCAAGTAAAATATAGACCCTCCTTACCTGATAATGTCAAATATTGGAAAGTCTTTGAAGATGATGATGAACTCAACAGATTTCTCCAAGTGGTAGATGAGTTTTCTGATTTGCACATTGATCAGCAGAATCGTAATCTAGAAGAATCACAGGAACCTGAGCTAAAGAAGAAGTTGGGTCAGCATGACATTATTCAATTACCAAACAATTATATACCCCGAGGTTTGGTACCCCTGGAAAGGCTGTTTGATCAGAATGATGTCCCTTACCAGCCAGACAAAAAGGAGAAAGATCCAGCTGTTTAGGAGCATAACATAGAAGGTAAAATCCAACCCAAGTATATTAATTTGTCTTTTGAATTGACTGGTGATGAGAAGTCAAAATACTGTAGTGTTTTGAAGGAATTTTCCGATGTTTTTGCTTGGAAATATAGTGATTTAAAGACTTATGATCCCGATATTATTCAGCATAAGATACCTCTTGAAAAAGACACTATTCCTTTCAAGCAAAAACTCAGGCCTATCAGTCCTCTTCTGCTGCCAGTGATTGAGAGAGAAATTAAAAAACTCCTAGATGCCAAGATCATAGTTCCCTTGAGATATTCCAAGTGGATTGCCAATCTGGTGATCGTAAGGAAGAAGAATGGTGAGGTTAGACTATGCGTAGATTTTAGAAACTTGAACAAATGCTCTAAGAAGGACAACTATCCTCTTCCTAAGATGGAACACTTGTTACAGAGGATTTCAGGGGAAAAGGTCATATCTTTTCTTGATGGCTTTTTTGGTTATAATCAGATTTTTGTCCACCCTGACGACCAGGAGAAGACTGCATTCACCACTCCTTGGGGTACCTTTATGTACTCTAAGATGCCCTTTGGATTAATGAATGCCGGGGCCACATTCCAAAGGGCCATGGATATAGCATTTGTGGGAGAAAAAGACAAGTTCGTCCTCATTTACCTTGATGACATAACATTATATTCCAGCAGCCATGAGGAGCATCTGAAACATTTGGAAAGAGTATTCTTAAAATGCAGACAGTTCGGGATCTCATTGAATCCCAAGAAATCCCAGTTTGCTCTAAGAAAGGGTAATCTATTGGGTCACATCGTCTCAGCCGAAGGTGTAATGATTGATATAGAACGAGTGGAGGCAATTCAAAAGCTGTCCTTGCCAAGGTCAAAGAAGGACATTCAGTCACTGCTCGGTAAGATAAATTTCATCAGAAGGTTTGTGCCCAATTTTGCTGAATTAGTCAAACACATAACATGCATGCTGAAAAAGGGGGCTGAGATAAAATGGACAGACAGCGCAAGAAACTCTTTTCAAGATATCAAGCAAGCGATCATCGAGTCTCCGACTCTGATCAGCCCAGATTACAGTAAGACTTTCTATGTCTTTTCCTTTGCTTCCTATGACACAGTGGCAACAATCTTGCTTCAAAAAGATGAGGAATTTTTTTATCATCCCATGGCTTTCTTCAGCAAAACTCTCAGGGATGTTGAACTGAGGTATGAACCTATCGAGAAACAAGCATATGCTCTCATAAAAGCTTTAAAATCATTCAAAATTTATATTCTTCACTCAAAGGTCATCGCATACGTTCCTTCATCTTCTGTAAAAGATGTTTTGACTCAGCCGGATATCGACGGAAAAAGGGCGAGATGGATTGCAAAGATGATTGAGTTCAATATTGAAGTAAAGCCCACCAAATTGGTAAAAGGTCAGGGCCTCGCCAAGCTTTTAGCGGAGGAAAATCATAAGCTGTTGGATATTAATTTCATAGCAGAAATTTCAGAAAATTCACAAACAGATTTGGCAGCGGAAGAGCAGCATGACAGTCAGCAAGTGGCAGAGCACTTGGCTTCATGTGAATGGTATTCTAGCATTATACATTTTCTGCAAAAGCTTGAAGTTCCTTCTGAACTCAGTTTGAATCAAGCTCGAGCTCTCAAGCTCAGAGCTATCAAATTCTGCATTTGTAATAACCTGTTATATTGGAGGGACCCTGCTGGTTTGCTTCTCATGTGTTTAAATAAAGAAGAGTCTGTCGAAGTAACACATCAGTTTCATTCAGCCGTTTGTGGTGGCCATCATTACTAGAAGACTACCACCCATAAGATCTTGAGGGATGGATATTATTGGCCTTTTCTCTTCTCAGATGTGTGTGCATTCGTCAAATCTTGCGACAAATGCCAAATATTTACAGGTAAGCAACAACTGAAGTCTTTACCCCTGAGGCCTATTGTGGTAAATGGCCCTTTCCAGCAGTGGGGTTTAGATTTTATCGATGAGATAAATCCTTCATCCAGTAGTTAGCACAAGTGGATTCTGGTAGCCACAGATTATTTCACAAAGTGGATAGAGGCGATCCCCACCCGAAATGCTACACACCAGGTAGTCATGAAGTTCCTCTATGAAAATATTCTGAGCAGATTTGGCTGTCCCAAGAGGCTGGTGGCAGATAATGAAACAACGTTTAAAGCAGAAGCATTGGTAAACATGTGTGAATCAATGGGAATCCATCTTGTACACTCGACTCCCTACTATCCTCAAGGTAATGGCCTCGTTGAATCGTCAAATAAAAGCTTGATCAAAATCATAAGAAAACTGTTAGAGGAAAATAAGAAGAATTGGGATTCCAAACTGAAATTTTCTCTGTGGGAAGACAGAGTAACTACTAAAAAATCCATTGGAACTTCCCCATTCAAGTTGGTTTATGGGACTGATGCAATTTTTCCTGTTCAGTTAGTTTTACCTGTAGCTAAGTTCTTTCCGGAAGAGCAGAATGAGCAAAATGACATGGTAAGAAGGATGATGGATTTAGTGGAACTACAGCAAGCTCGTGAACAGTTAGTGGACAGATCAGAAGCTCATCAGATGCAGATCAAAAAGATGTTTGATAGAAAGGCGAAAGTGGAAAGTTTTCAGATCGGTGACTGGGTTCTAAAGTGGGATGCTCTTCGACAGGAGAAGGGCAAGCATGGCAAGTTCGATTCTCTGTGGGCAGGCCCCTTTTTGATTACTCAGGTGCGAAACAACAACACCTTCATTCTGCAGAATCTGGAAGGTGAAGAAATGTTCAGCGGCCCAGTAAATGGGCGATTTTTAAAGCTCTATTTCATCTAAGGCTGTGAAGCCTAGACATTGTAGTGTTAGTTTTAGTTTTATTTTTCAATAACTCCATGCCCAATGGAAATACTAGCAGATAGTTTAGGTTCTTGTTCAGGAAAGGCATTGATTCTTTGGTTCTTGAAACCTCACAGGGAGGTGTTCATCCCCAATAGGAGCCAGTGTTAACTCCTCAAATAAATTGCTGGGTTTATTTTCTTTTTTAGGTGATAGGTTGTAACCTCAGGTCATTTTTGAGTTTCTATAGTTGTAAAACTTAGGTTTTGGTTTTGTCTTAGAAAATAATTTGACCCATAAAGTCTTCTTTTTCAAAATTTGCATAATTCACTTTCAACAGCTAACATATGTTCAAAAGTTGAGTGTGCGCTATGGAAGGTGTCAACTTTCAGCAGCTAAGGAGCGCTTTTCATTAGTGGGTGCACTGTTGAAAGTGGTTAATTTCAAAAGGTCTGACAATCAAAGTTCGCGGGTGGCGTGCTGTTGAAAGTACATACTTTCCGAAGCTAAGGAGTGTTTTCTACAAAGTGGTGCGCTGTTGAAAGTGCATACTTTTCGCAGCTAACAGGGGTTTTCCAAAGGGTCATGTGCTGGTGAAAGTGGCAAGTATGAATAGCTGACAGAGGCGTTTTTCATGGGCCATTGTTGAAGAAGAGAGGGAATCACATGCATGATATCCACGACTGAAAGTAATGATGATATGATCATCCCACGTCAGGTAAATCCAAGGCATGCGTTGATGAGAGTGGGTAATGATAGAAACTCGATTATGCATGTCAGAATATGACTGTAATTCGAATCCGACCCAAAAACTCACGCTCAACACTCATGGCATCTGGGGTGGCAAGTTCGAGTTCGGTGATGCAGGTACAGAGGAGGTACCGCCGGCCTGACAACATCAAATCAAATAGTGGTTTCCATATCATGAATCGTCGCTAGAAGTCTTTTGAAGTTTCATTTATTTCAAAATAGAGCCGAAGCCTGAACTGCTTTCAACAGCGCAGAACCTCGGCTCGACTGGCAGTTACAGGGGTTACAAATTATCGAGATTTGCAAGCTACAGAATGGTGAGAAAACGCAGTGGAGCTCTACTCAAGAGAGAGCTGGATAACTTGTCATTTTTACAATCACATCCTGAAGTCCAGAAGCATTTTTCGAATGCAGGGTGTATGGAATTTGTTGAAAGATTGCAAGTTGGTTGCCACCAGGCTACAGCAGAAGCCTTTGCCCAGACCTTCAATGGCAATAAAGCTCACGTCGGGTCCATGGAAATTAGAGTGGATGAGGCTTTCATTGCTGCAGCTACAAGTTTACCAAGAACCAATCAGAGCTGGTTTAAAACCACGGTTCCCAAAAATTTGGATTTCAGAGTTTATTTGAAAGAGGGATACAGGCACAAAGAATTAAAAAAAGGTATGCTGGTTTCTTATTTAGATGAAGAATGGAAGGAATTATTCAAAGGTATCCAATTGTACATTACTTCGGAGGGAAGATATGATAAACTGATGATGTACCACTTTAAACTCCTGGATCACTTCACAGGCAATACCCCTATTAATTTGCCTTATTTCCTATATCAAAGTTTGACTAAGGTTTGCAGGAGGATTAGAGATCAACCCTTAAGCATGAAAACTACTCTGTGTCACCTCGGCCTCATAAAATTGATTATCTTGGAGGAATTGAAACAACAGGGAAGGAGCTGGGAGCACTTTTTATTTTGTGAAGGTTTTGAAATACAAAACCAGACTGCAAATGAACAGATGAAGGGGTCAAAGAAATAATCATCTCCTCAAAACAGTTCAAGAAAAAGAAGGACCTTGCTAGGACCTCCAGAGGACAGAATATCTGGAGCGAAACATCACAGGTTGAAGAGAAAGTTGAACTTTGACCAGACCACAGAGCAGACTACACAGCAGAATACAGGGCATCCTACAGAGCAGAGTACAGGGAAGAATATACTTAACTTTCCCTATTCAGATTCAGAATCTGAGCAGCAAGATCAATGCCCTGTCATCAAGAGTTCTGAGCAGTCAGCTAAATGTGCATAGAACTATGAAACCTTCAATCAGACAGAACAGGGAGAATCATCAAAAAAAACCATATCAAAGAAGTCTCAGAAGATCAAACATCTCAAGGAGGTAATTGCCCAGCAAGAGGTCTTGGAGCGGGTGATTAAAGAAAGGTATAAGAAGTTATCTGATAACTTCACCAAGACCAATGCTACGTTTGAAAGATTGGCTAAGGAAAGTGTCAGAGAGAAGAAGAGGAAGATAAAACTCACCAAAGACTACAAGAGCCTGTGGTGGCTTGCCAAGCACCTCAAAAGGCAGATAAGGAGGTTGAAACAAAAATTGAAGCAAAGATCTCATCCAGATCTAAAGGTTCTCGCTCAAGTCGTCGTTAATATGCAAGGTGAGAAATCTGGAACTCAATAAATTTTGATCAAATCGAAATTTTGGAGGTAAAACTCTTTTTTGAGTGCAATCAGGACTTTCCACAGCGCAAAGCTATCATTTTATGACCTGTGCGTTGTTGAAAGTGATAGCTTTCAACAACTAACTCGCGAAAAATCAAAACGGTTGCGTTGTTGAAAGCTGGGAAAGTAAATTTTGAAACCAAAGACACGACAGGTCATTTCAAACAGGTTTTGAAGTTTTTCCAGTGTATCAGTGGGCTATCAAATCGCATGCAAAGAGTTCAACATCAAAGGTTCAAGTGAATTTTGGTAACTAATGCAAAACCATTTCCTCAAAAATCGACCAGGAACGTTGGGAGATCTAATTGTCAAAGACAGGTGTCTTGTTATTCTTCACCACATCACATAGATCATGAGCAGAAGGATGCAGCTGGCGATTTTGGAGATTGAAGACAGTTCGACTTTCTAGTTTAGTTGTTAAAGACTTTACTTCAAGTTGTTTAGATAGAATTGAGTTGTTTTTATTAAATACAGATCCCTGTTTTTAGGATCTGTAAAAACTGTTTGTAAGACTATAAATATCTTTTTTTGAGATGAACCAAGGGTTCGATTTTGGGTTCTACCATGCTGCTACTGTAATCAAAAGACCTATTCTTATTATATAAAAAATTGCAAGCTTCCTTCAGTTGTGTTGTCAGATTTTCTCCTCTATTCTCTGATATCTTATGAGTGAAAGTTCTTTATTGATGCTCATTTAATCTTCTTGTGACTGTCATCTCACTGGTTGATTGATTTAGTTGATAATCATAAGTTATTTCCTTGGTTATTAAAACTATTGTGCTTGTTTATATGAGTATAATTTGGTTCAATAGCTGTTTTCCTTCTACATTTAATCAAACCTTGTCTGACTGCATTATTAGAAGGCCTTGTGAGATTTTCTATTTCTAGACAGTCTTGAAAACACAGTCCAGTCCCTAGATATTCATCTTGATCCAAAAACCACATCAAATATTAAGAAAATATTTCCCAAAAAGAGTTAGTTACCAGGCATCTCCGACTTACAGCCTAGGAGAGTTTCCTGGAGTGATAACAGATTGCACCTCTATGGAAATGAGAACAAAAACTATCTCTCCTGAGCTTTCAGAGACAATCTCTGAACCTTTTGTCAACACACTCCTTGCGGACAATTCAACTGCACTCCTTGCAGGAACTCTTGCTTAGATAGAGAAACAATTGAAACTCATTCCATTACCCTTTCCTCTCAGATTTCAAACATTCAACAAGAAATCATTCATTCATAGCATAAAAGCAATTGCATGACAGAAAGAGTAAAACATTCATGAGCATAACATTCAATGATGCATACACAAAGAATATATGGATACCATGAGCTTGAATCACAACTTCCCTTGTATTAAATTCAGAACTTCTGTACATGGAGTCGGCTACACAACTCTCTGTTTCTCCTCTATGCTCTTCATACACTAATGCTGCCTATCTTACAATACACAATGAGGGTGTCTATATCCCGTTTCCCTCTTGCACTCTTAAACTGTCTAATCTAGAATTGAATTCTATCTACTTTACATTAACTACTATAAATGCCTTCTACCTACTAAGGACGAGAGCAAATCACTCAAGGTTCGTTTACATTTTACAAGTGCGCTTCTTCTTAATGACTTCATTTAAGATTGCGCATCAACTTCAAGGTAATTTCAAAATCTGTGCTGGCACTTGTCCAGCTACCTTTTGCTTCCGCGCTGGCTCGCTTGAGATGCTCCTGCATCATTAAGCCACCTTCTTCTCCTATCTCATTTTATGTGATAAGCCCCTAGGATGAGAACCCTGCTATCACTGTTTCCCTACACATTGAAGATGGGTCTGATGCCTCCCCACCTTTTTATATATCCTTGAATGTCCATGAGAAAATCCTGCATAATTTCCTAATGGACTCAGGTGCCTCTCATAATGTCATGCCTAAGGTTGTCATGGAAGAGCTAGGGCTACCATACCATGACCTTTACTCTTTTGATTCCAAAAAGGTAAAATGCTTGGGATTAATTAAGGATCTCGTCGTTTCTCTATCTCAATTACCCATGAAAGGCATGGTTATGGATATTGTTGTAGTTGATATACCTCCCAAGTTTGTCATGCTTTTATGCAGGTCCTGGGCCAAGAAAGTGGGAGGATCCCTGTAGATGGATCTTACATATGTGACCATACCTGTTTTTGGAGGAGAACATAGAATATTGTACAAAGATGTCATGTTGTCTTACATTGTGAGTGATCATCATAATCCAGGTAATCATCCAATTTATGTTGTAGATGATGAAATTGGGTCATCTATTTTTCATATAAATGATGATGCTCCAGAAATATCAGACAACAAATGTAGAAACCAGCAAGAGGTAGGCCAAGGAAATGAAATCTAGAAGATGTATTTTGATGGGTCATCTTCAAAGGAGGGATTTGGTGCTGGCATAGTCCTCATTTTTCCTTCAAAGGAGGTGGTTTCACTCTCATACAAATTAGAATTTGAAACAACCAACAACATATCAGAGTATGAAGCCTTGGTGTTGGGGTTCAGATTTGCTAAAGACATGGCCATTGGCAAATTCACAGTCTTCGATGATTCTGAACTGGTTGTCAATCAGGAGGACATTTATCAAACAAAACAATTGAGGCTAAGACAATACAAAAATGAGGTATGGGACATAGTTGACAGTTTCTTTCTAGCTTTCAATATTTCCTTTGTCCCCAAAGATGTCAAGAACATAGTTACCAACTTAACAAGAACACTATAAATTTCTCATTTTTGGGGGGGTCAAGTTTTTTATCCCGTTTTTTAAAATGTAGCACCATCGCCCCCCCTTTTTAGGTGGTTTTTTGATATTTTAAATTTTCTGATACATAATGTTTCCACTTTTTTTGTTTAATGTGTGTTTTATCATTTATTTTCAAATTATTCAATTTTTTTTTCTCAATGGTTTTTTTTCATCTATTTTCAAACTTTTCTATTTTTTTTGTTCAATGGTTTTTTTAATCGTGTTTCCATGCTTCATCTAGTGTTAAAATGTTGTACACCATTTATTTTTTTTAAATTAAGATTTTTCATATAATTATGTGTCCTTAATTAATTTATGATTCCATACTTTTTAAATATAGTGGAAAATATCATTTTTAACACATTTTTTTTACCTTTACTTCAATACAAAGAAAATAATTGTAGTTAAATAACACTATTTTTAAATATTTAGCAAAAAAATATAATTCATTTTTTTTGGGGATCAATTAAAAACTAAAAAAAACTAAGAAGACAAAAAGAATTGTAATAAAAAAACACACTTTAAAAACAAATTTATATTAAAAATAACCATTAAAGAAAAACCTAAAAAGCTAAAGAGGAAAACAAAAACATAAAATAAAAAAATATGTAAAAAGTAAGACAAAATGAGAGAAAATTAAGAAAAAGGTAAAAAAAAATTATAGCCCAAAAAGCTTTAAAAAGGTGAAAAAAACACAAAAAAAATTAAAAACATATATAAAAAAACCCCAAATTAAAAAGCCTAACATAAAAACTTTAATACAAAATTTAAAAAACATTAACAAAAATATGTTAAAAACCTTAAAATTACAACAACAAAGAAATAAAATTTATATAAAAAAAACTTACAAAATAAAATTTAAACGAAAAAAATTCATAAAAATCTAAAAACAAATTTTAAATTTTTATATTATATGTAACAATATAAGTTATATAGTTACAAATATATGTAACTATATATCTTATATAGTTACATATATATGCAACTATTTATATAATAGTTGCATATATACGTAACTATATAAGATATATAGTTACATATATATTGTTGGCCCTCAACCAAGTTTTGAGGAAACATTGGTCATGTTTGACCACTTTTTGCACTTTGACGTAGTGATCGAAGATGGAGCGCCCAGACGGAGCTAAGATAATGAATATCACTTGTTTTGTGGGCTTTGTGGACCCAACATGGGGTTTTTACGGTTTTGTAATGGGTTATGGGATGCCGACCCATGGGTTTACCCATGATTATGCCTTTTTGTAAATGTAAACGTATAAATAAGAATAAGATTGTAAGAATGTAAAGTAGTAGAAGGGGATGTAATTGGATAAGTGAAAGAGGCAAGTAGTTTTGAGTTGCTTTGTGCAACATAACATGTATGTAAGGCTCCGTGCTTGGAAGAGGAGTTGTCTCTGTGACTTGACCTAATTTTGGGAAGGTGGATCTGGTGCTTAGTGCGCAGATCATCTGTCTAGTGCGAAGCTTGGCTCTGTGGCTTAGTGCATAGGAACAAGCAAATGTAAGATATTGAAGCCTAATAAAGAAGAAGAAGCAGTTGGTGGACGTAGCCCCATGTTGGGGGTGAACCACACATATCATGTGTTGATGGTTTTCTTTGTGCTATGATGTTTATGCTGTAAATTTGCTTAGTGCATTGATTGTTATATATGATAGATAGATCTATGAATGCTTAGTGCTTTATTTATGTTGAATGTGCTAGATAAAACTTATAATGCTAAGTGTGATGTGTATTTTTTCATTGTTACCGCGTCAATCTATCCTTAGGTTTTGTTCTGCGATGTGAATAAAGTTGATAAGCTAATGCATGTTATCTTATAAGTACCTTGCGAAGTGTTATAATCACAGATCTATGTCCCAGCTTGGTTATAGACACTTGAGTCCTGTAACCCCCCCTACCTCTACCTCGGGTGATACTTCACCTGCTTTGTAGGTGTTTTCAAAAGGGATGGTAGTTAGGGTTTTTTTGGTGCGTTGTTGACGCGTTGAACCTTGGGTCTGCCCCTGTGCCAACAAATGTCGTTGTGGGACCTGAAACTATGATTGTTGGGAACTGAAGTAAAGAAAATAGAAGCTTTGTGTGTAGATCTGTTGCTATAGCACACAATATTCTACTTGACTTGTGAAGCTCTGTGATAATAAATAAACTCGTTCTGAGAAAAGAGGTAAGATCTTGAAAGAGGTAAAGCTTTGTTCTTTGATAAGAGTAAGATAAGTGGAAATGTTTTCTTCGAAAGAATGAATTTAAGTAGGTTTAATAGATTATATCCTAGTTTGAAAGCTAGGGCGCAATAGGAACAAATAGTTGATCTAAGTAAGGCTAATAGAAATAAAGAAAGATATGTTATTCCTATGCATAGAAATTATTTTTGGACTAATAATTGGATGCAGGAACCTAGAAAGAATTTTTGCAGATTGCAGGTCCAACACTATGATACTAGTGCACAGTACAAGAGGAAGAGAGGATTGACACTATGTTATAACTGCAGAATGCCGATACATCTTGCTAAGAAATGACCTGGTATAGGTCCTATTTGTATTTTTTGTAAAATTGTTGGTCATGAGGTTGAGGATTTCCCAAGGATGATTGCTAAAGTTGAACAAATGAACATGAGACAAGAGAACTATGAAGGAAGTCAAGGGAATAAGATCATGTTAGAATATTAGAAAGAGAAAGGATCAGAGTAAGTTCATACTACATTAGTACAGTAAAAAGAAGAAATGAATGATCACAAAGATGTCAGTTTACCAGAGATCATGAAAGAAAAACAACGCATAAGTGCAAGAATAGGAGACTTCGACATAGACTATGTCTTGGATGAGGAAACACCAGTGAATATTATGACAGAAGGTACTTGGGAAAATTTGGGAAAGCCTACTGTAGTACCTTCACTGGGAAGGATAGGCTTGTTTAAAGGAAAGATGATAACCCTATGTGGAAGAGTTACTAATGTACCTGTTATTATTCATGAAACATCGACATAAGAGGAATTTGAAGTTATTAGGTTTGTTAAGAACAACACCCCGTTCCCACTTTTGTTAGGAAAGACTTAGATTGAGAAGGATCAAATTAGAAGGAAAACAAAGGAAGAAGCTACAGAAAAGAAAAAGCAATAACTAAGGGATTTCATAGCTAGGAAAATAGATTGACTGATAAAAGAACGAGAAGTTAAGTCAAAGCAGCAGAAGGAAAAGGGATTAGTTGTCGAGGTTGAAAGAATGCAAGAAGGTTTGAAGGACCTATCCATGCGAGAAGAAAGTAAATCCACCCAAGAAGTGGTAAGGGAAAGGATATTAACTTCAAACTCTTTGAGAGCACATCATCAATGCAAAGTCACTACACTAGGAGAAGATAAGAATAAGAATGGAAAGAAAATTCTAGAAACAGTTAGAGAGACTTATATCACATGAAAGAAGGCAAGGAAGCTCAGTAAGAAGAAAGCCATGTTGGAAAATCTACAAGGAGTTACATAGAAGACTTCATAGGAGGTAGGTTTGCAGGATTTGAACTTCGTCGGAATAGCAGAACCACGCAGAATGGGAATTCACCTTGGTGAAGCTATATGACCATTGGAGGCGCCCCGACAGTTAGAATGATGCTTCAAAATGGCTAGGAAACACATTTATGGGCGAATAGAATGCATTTGGGATGTTGAGACCATGCCATAACAGACACATTCAAGTTAATGGAAGCAATCCTGCCCGTTAAAATAATCTGTTACGATGTTCGATTATTTAACCCATCCGAATACCTGTGGCTCGACAGGTGGATTACTGTGGATCTGATGCTAATCCACTGGATCACAGGATTGATCATGCAGGGACCCGACCCTCAGCAGTTATACCAAGGGAAGACCTCAGATCGCTCCCTGGCACAACGCATTAAGGAGGCATATGACAAAGTTGAGAAGGGAAAGTGAGGCTACAAGGTAGCCTCTATCCAAGATGGCGCAATGCGCCTCATTTGCCAACTCATAGCTGGAAATATTGTAAGAAAGAATCACCCCACATAGGTCACCGGGTTCGTGGTGGACCTCAAAGGGAAATGCATGTATGGGATGCAGATGAATTGGACGAGCTACCTCGTCAACAAGCTTGAGAAGTACTATCACGAAGCACGGGATCAAGGATACGAGTTCCACTTCAGCTGGCTACTTGTGTTGATTTCATTTGTCACTTGGAAAATGTCGGAAGGATCTACCTTCCCGGAGATTGAACCTTTGGATCCGTTGGATGTGAAGTTCTCAACCTTTTGGTATACAAATGACATGTCAAAGCAATGGCAGTTGAACGCAATGTTCCATGCCTACTATCAAGAACTGAAGGTTTCCATAGAGGAATTCCCACACATGACACCATGCACAATGCACCAGTATAGACCGCTAGCTAAGTTCTACGCAGATCCACATTTTATTTATATCACTACACGCAAGAATGAGAGCAAGGAAGAATTACAGTCCTATTACAAGATGATCGACGAAGACATGGAGCTGATCACCAAGGAGTGTTCGGAGGAGTTCTGTGTACTGGTTGATGATGCCAAACTCTCTGAACTTGACATCATAGGAAGCCCCTTGGTCACCCGATTTGAACATGCAAGATGGTTAAGTGAGAATACGAAAAAGAAAAAGGAGGAAGTTCATAACATAAAAACTGATGAGGAGGACACCACCTCGGAGGAAAATGGATCTAGCTCGCCTACAGGAGGAGGAGGAGATGATGTAAACTAAGAAGTAGGACATAAAGAAGGACAAAATCAAGGATAAGGTGAAGCTACACCATCGAAGGATCCCCCCACCGAGACAGAAGCACTGAATAAGAGGAAGGTTTCTTCGCAGAAACCTTCAACAAGAAAGAAGACTCATGCCAGTAAGCCCCAGCTAGAGGCTACGCTCACAGAAGATGATATCTGTCTAGTTCATGGAGTGATGGAGGATGTGTCCAAAGATATCTTGCAGAGATACAGAGTGAAGCAAGACAAACTATATGGTAGGATAGAAAAGGAATTGAGCGAACTATAGGAAGTTATTCCCTCGGTTCACACAGTCCCTACTGCACCTTCCTTGTCAGAGACTGCAGAGTTGGGGGATGAGCGAGCCCAACTTCGAAGACTTGAAGATGCAACAGAGGCTCGACTTCAGTGAGTCCAAGAAGAGAAGGAGAAGGCCATAGAAACCCTAAAGAAAGAGAAATATGAAGTCTTAGAGAAACTATGAGTTGAGTGGTACTATGTAACCGTGTATGAAAATGAGAAAGATGAGTTCCGGGCAATGCTCGAGGAAGACAAAGAAAAGATACAGAGGGAAAAGGACCAGCTGCTCGCAGAGCAGACTACAGTCAAAGAAGTGGTGAGGAGAGCACTTCTCTCTGCGCTAGGCTTGACACAGGAGGAAAATGAGGAAGTCGAGGTTCAAGTGATGAAGCTCGATGAGGCCATCCAACAACTTCAAGCAAGGGTAGTAGAGTTGGAGATCCAAGCAGTACCAATCACTCCATAGGAAGTGCGCGACGAGAGGGAGGAAGCTGCTAAGAGTGCATTCAAAAGGATCAGAGCCCTCGCCTAAAAATGAAAACAATTGAGCGACAAAAGCACGCAGACCTACGAACGCCTTGCAAAAGATACATAGCTGAGGAAACTAGAAGCGCAACTACAGGAGGTGCAACAACAGGCACTGACGGTTCAAGCACAGATGAAGTCACTCACGAAAGTCAAGAGAATGAAGAGATCACAAGAACAACACGCAACCCAACAACATATTACTGCCATCCAGGGAAGAGTAATGGAAGTCACATAGAGACTACAACCGGTGCAGGATAAATCCTACATGATGTTTGAATAAATCGAAGGAAAAGGTTCACAACTGGACCAAGTGGTTGTGACAGTTGAACAACGCTTGGAAGGGCTTGTTACAGAGAAAATGATCCAAGAGTTCACTGAGAAGGAAGCTCAGGTGAAGAAACAAGTCGAGGCATCTTGAGCTAATATTGAGGCCTTCGAAGCAGTGTTGCCCAGATCTGAGTGACTCGAGACAGGTCACAGGTGAGTGTTGGGGGCCTATTGGCCCTCGACCAAGTTTTGAGGAAACATTAGTTAGGTTTGGCCAATTTTTGGACTTTGATGAAATGATCGAAGATGGAGTGTCTAGGTGGAGTTGAGATCTCATATATCACTTGTTTTGTGGGATTTGTGAACCCATCATGGGGTTTTTAGGGTTTGTAATGAGTCATGGGATGTCGGCCCATGGGTTTACCCATGATTAGGCCTTTTTGTAAATGTAAAAGTATAAATAAGAATAAGATTGTAAGAATGTAAAGTAGTATAAGGGGATGTAAATGGCTAAGTGCAAGAGGAAAGTAGTTCTGAGTTGCTTTATGCAACAAAACATGTATGTAAGGCTCTGTGCTTGGAAGAGGAGTTGGCTTTGTGCCTTGACCTAATTTTGGGAAGGTGGATCTGGTGCTTAGTGCACATATCACCTTTTCAGTGTGAATCTTGGCTCTGTGGCTTAGTGCATAGGAGCAGATGAATGTAAGAGATTGAAGCCTAATAAAGAAGAAGAAGCAGTTGGTGGACGTAGCCCCACGCTGGGGGTGAACCATGTATATCATGTCTTGATGGTTTGCTTTGTGCTATGATGTTTATGCTGTGAATATGCTTAGTGCATTGATTGTTATATATGATAGATAGATCTATGAATGCTTAGTGCTTTATTTATGTTGAATGTGCTAGATCTAACTTATAATGCTAATTGTGATGTGTATTTTTTCATTGTTAGTGCATCGATCTATCCTTAGGGTTTTTCTACGATGTGAATAAAGTTGATAATCTAATGCATGTTATCTTCTAAGTACCTTGCGAAGTGTCATAATCATATATCTTTGTCCCATATTGGTTATAGACACCTGAGTCTTGTAACCCCCCCGCCTCTACCTCAAGTGAGACTTTTCCTTCTTCGCAGGTGTTGCCGAAATGGCCGGTAGTTAGGATTTTGTTGGTGTGGTGTTGAAGCATTGAACCCTGGGTCTGCTCCTGTGCCAACATATATGTAACTATATATATTATATAGTTGCATATATAATATATATAGTTGCATATGTATATAATATATATAGTTGCATATATATAATATATATAGTTTC
>ML779741.1:647984-682010 GCA_009831015.1 Picea engelmannii | reverse complement strand
TAGTTGCACATATATGAAACTATATGTTATATCAAGATTTTCCTCACCCCATGCAACTTTCTTAAAAGGCCTTCTCCATTTCCCTATGGATAATTTAAGTCCCTTTTTTGCAATTCCCAGAGCTAAAAATCATAGTTTTCCACATATACGCACCCTAACAACTATACAACATGCATATACATAGGTTGCGCCATTAAAACCCGCGTACATCCGGTTTTGTGCCCAAAATAAAAAAAATGATGTCGAGTTTTCATGTCACATCATGATATCCATGATCCTTGACCTTCCATATACTATAAACATTCCGAATTAACCCTTCAGTTCCATTTGAAGGCTATAAATGGGCCATATTTAGCTGTGGAAAAGAGGATAAATAATTCAACTTTGAGAGCAAATTTACTATGGAGAAATTATTCACTCCATATTGAGTCTACATCCCTTTGTCCTTTTAAGTCTAAACACATTATTCATCCCCCAAGCTCTTCCCTATTTGATGGAGAACCTCATTGTCTCTCTTATATGAGCTTGCCTTTGGTGGAGGCCCAACTGGAAGGGACTTAGTTTCTCGGTTCCGAGATGTGACAACATGGAAGTTTGTCATTCATACACTTGTGTTGTTTATATTTTAATATAAATACTCTTTTCTTGTCCAATTAATGTCTTGCAAATATTTGAATTGTTATTCCATGGGAATATTTGTTTTGATATTGATGCATTATGCTATTATATGTGGTAAATTTATATATTATCACCATATGCTTGCGTATCTTGGTTGTTGAGGACAAGTTGTAGGTGTATATTTTTTAGTTGAGTGCTCAACGATGGTATTCGTCGAACATCCAGATGAGGTAGGCTCTTTATCTTGTATTGTTAGCATCTTTTTTTATACAACATACTTGATACTAGAGTTGATTTCTGCAGTCATTCCATCTGTTGTGGTTTACTCCATGCCATAGAGTGATATTCCTCGTAACATAATTGGAGACCATACTGGGGAGTGAATCTTCTTTTCGGGGTTTGGAGTGTTTTTTTCCTTTGGTTGCTCTCAGTTAGCTTGATTTTTCTTGTAGTTTGATTACTTGACAACCTATTTTCATTTTGAATCTGAGTTTCTTGGCCTTATCCTTAACCTGGTAGTGTTTTAATACATATACATGGTTTTTCCCTTGAAATACGCATACATATGCGAGATGCCATTCTATAGGGCATGTACATGCGTGGTTTTTCTTAAATAGTCGGGTACATCAATCGTTTTTTCTTTATTGCTAAGTTTGGTGTTTGTTGGGTAAGTTTTGATGGTTGCTGAGTCTTCTTGGGGCTCTGTCATAACTGTTAGGTGCCTGCAGAGTGATACAAAACCTTTCTTTGGTTGAATTTTTGGGTGGTTTTTCTTTCTCATCATCTTTCATTGGTTGTCCTTGCATCTTGGGCTAGGTGTTTGCTTCTTGATATCCTTCTTGGGTTGTCTCTGTTTTCTTACACTAGGGTCTATATATCAATTTATTGTCTAGTCCTTGCATTTTCATTTCTTTATATTGAAAATACAAAAATATACATTTTTCATTATGGCATTTGATCTTTTGGGTTCTTATCATTGATCTTAATACGTGTATGGAAATATTGCATCTTATTTGAAATTGCAAAGTTGAATTGAAAGTTGCATTTTGAAAAGCTTATCATTTATTGAGAATTGAAGCTAGGAATTCACATTATATTCATATTCATTCTTTTACTTGCTAAGTCATAACATCATTAGTTTCACGACTACATATTTTGAGTAAACAAAGCCACTAAAAGTAATGCTGATAAATTTAAAATTGATTAGAAACGATTTTATTTTTCAGGGTGCACAAACTAGCTTAAGATTTAGAGCCTTGGAATAGGATTTTGTGAGTAAACTTCTCCAAGGCTATTAAACTAAACATATGTGTCTGACTAAGGGAGTGGCAAAATCCATTGTATAATTGGTGAAATCAGGAGGCTTTTCTCACACTGGATTTAAGCACAAGGTTGCGTGAAGTTGGTTGCAGAGATATTCCTCTAATACCTTCTTAGCGTTAGAGATATTTATGAGTATCTATTCACATATGGGGGTCTTGCTAGTACCTTTACCATGTGAGAGGTGGTGCTTTCGAGATTTTGGGCTTTGTTACCCTGCCCATACGGTGGACCTGACTTATGAATGTTCGCATGCGCATTAGTTATATCATGGTGGCTTTAGTTTCTTAACATATGTAGCCACATAGGTTACTTGCAAGGGTTATTCTGAAGGTACCCTGAGTAAGATAAGTGTCATACAACTCACAACCTTTATGGAGAATTACCTCTCCAGGTGGATATGACTGAATGCACTATTAAGCCCTCGAGGGCCCTTATAACTGATTTTGACCTCCAATATTTTGAAGGGAGTCTCAGGCCCCTCTTGGGCGAGGCATACCTACTTTAATGGGGGAGGCCCCTTTTCAGCCACTTTATCCTATTTGTGTGCATATTGGCCTTTTTTTTTATTTTGGTGTACTCTTTGATTGTTAGTTGGACTTAGGATTTTCTTTTGTATCTCAAGTCTTGAGTCATCATGGAGCCAGACCAAATTCTTCACAAGTCTCGCCGTTTTTTGAAGTTACCACTGCATCTTGAGTCTTTTCCTTCTAAAAGGCATAAAGTTATCAAACATGGTACACAGACCTCCACCTACCAGACTTGTGATCATACAAGTATGAGTATTGAGTTAGGTCAGAAAGATAATGGCAGTCCTTCGACTCCCATACCTACCGTAGTTAATGGAACTCCTTCTACGCCTTTGACCACTATGATTGTAATGACGAAGGTTCCCTTCATTACTCATGTTCAACCTGTAGTTAATACTCAAATGGTCTCTTTTTAGTTCGTTGGGATACAATACTCAATCCATCCCTTCAGCCACTAGCCCTTTCTCTTATGGTATGCCGAATTTCACATCACAATTTTCATCCTCCATTCCAACATCTAATCCAAATCCTAGTATTGAACTTGGGGGCATGGCTCCTCCGCATATTCCACTCTTTTTTGGGGGTGCTCATGTTCCCCAAGTCACTCCTATGGTTGGAAGACAACTTCCTTTTCATCGTGGGTCAAATCCTAGTATTAATGCTCCTAGATGGAGTAATCAACCAGCTGAACAAGTTATTGGTTATGTTCCATCCTTTACGCCTACCTCCTCCACATCGATTTCAACCAACATGTTTGGCATTATGAATCCACCTCTATCCTTCAGATTTCCACCCAAAGGAGGTCAATTTAATACTTTGGGAAACCCCCAACTTGGAGCCACTCCTACTGGGGGAAATATTTAAAACCCTCATTATAACATTCCTATTGGAATGGTGCCTAACCAACCCTTTATGAATCATTTTGGAGGGGGTTTTTACAATCCCGGACAGGGCCATAGTGCATACCAGAACCATGGATGGGCTATGATTCCCCAGCATCAATAGTTCTTGGGAGATTGGGGCCAGATTCCGTAACCCCATCTCCCTTTCCTAACCACACTCAATTTTATAGACTTGTCAATACTAATGAATGACTCGGTGCGTCATGACCCAACATGGCCCCCTGTCCCCACCAAGATTCCTTCAGATATTCCAAAATTTGAACGAAAGACTAGTGAGGATCCTAGTGATCCTCACTAGGATAATCACGTGGAATTTAAAAACCATGTGGTTTAATCAAAGTATACCATCAAACGTACTGTTATTGATGAAGGCGCTGCAACGTGTGTGATGCCCCTAACTTGTCGGAAAGCCATTGACTCTCCAACCCTCTCTCATTCTCCGACTATGTTGACCGCATTTGATGGTCGTTATTTTTGTCCCCATGGTATTCTTCCTACCTTTCTAGTCCAGTTAGGTGGAAAGACAGTGGAGGTGGATGTCGAGGTGGTTGATGCACCCCTTGACTATAACTTATTACTAGGGCGTAACTAGACTTATACTATGACTGCAGTCGTATCGTCCATTTTTTGTACTTTATTTTTTCCTCACGAAAGGAAAATCATGACAATTGATCAGTTGTTCTTTGTGCATGCTATCCCTAATGCATCAATTGGACCTTTGATCCCTGTGATCGAAAATTATCAGCCGACAAAAAAGGATATTGGTGTCAGAATGTATTCCTCCCTTATGGATACTTTTGATTTTGTGGCACCAGTTCATCATATCTACGCCATGTCGAGTAGGTCTTGTTCATCAATGAGGTCCATTCCTTTCCACACTTCGTATTTTAATGATCCTTGGAACCCACCTTCCCCGACCATGTCTTGTGAAGGTCAGTCATATATTGGAATAGAAATTCCACTGTCGGCGACAAAGACAACATATCAGGCTATTCTTCACTCTACTGTCGACCCATATCCTATATCTTCACAGAAAAACGAGGAGGATCCTATTCTCTGGGCCATATGGTCCACTTCATCATCTTTCTCACATGATTGCCTCAATGATATGTTACCTTTGAATGAAGTGATCATAGAGGCCATGAATGGTTCTAATAGGCCATGGGATGATATGCATCATCACTCGTACTTCCTCTTAGAGCTTGTTAGGACCGAACAAGACATTTTAGATCTACCTAGAGTGAGATAGTCGGTCACGCCATAGTTCCACTAGATATCCATGAAATTTATGCCAAAGGAGACATGGGGAGTATCTCTCCTACCATCACGATCGACGTCTCTCGCATTCCTGGTAAAATTGAAAATGTATATATCGTTCCGGATTGTTCGCCTGAAGAAGTTCATATCTACACTGAGCTCTTCAAATAATTCTGTAATGTATTCACTTGGTCATATGAAGAGATTCCAGGAATCGACCCTCGCATTGTCGAACATGAGATTAATCGGATGCTAGGAATATTCAATAATGAATTAGAGTTGTTAATCCTAGGAAGGCCCCTGCTATTAAGGTAGAGGTGGAGAAACTACTTAATGCAGGTTTTAATTACCCGGTTCCCTTGACTGAATGGGTAATCAATCCTATTCTCGTAAATAAGAAGCAAGGAACCATGCATGTGTGTATGGATTTTCGAGACCTTAATAAGGCCTGCCCTAAAGAGAACTTCCTGAAACCTTTCATTGACTAGATTGTCAATGAGTGTGCGGGAAGCGAGGTTTTTCTTTTATGGATGGATTTTTAGGATACAACCAAATTCAGATTAAACCCAAGGATCAACATAAGATAGAATTTATTTGTCCTTGTGGTACTTTCGCATACCATAAAATTCCTTTTGGCCTTAAAAACGCTGGAGCAACCTTCCAACGAGCCATGACCTTCTCTTTTCATGATCTCAAGAATATAGTCAAAGCTTATCTCGATGATATTGCTACTCACTCTCGAAAGAGAGTGGATTACTCTTCTCACCTTCAATTAGTTTTTGAGAGATTCTGGTATTATCACATTCATTTAAACCCTCACAAGTGCATCTTCTATGTTAGGTTAGGACGTCTTTTAGGATTCTTAGTTTTTGAGACTGGGATCATGGCAGATCCTTTAAAGATTGAGGCAATACTTTGATTCCTCCCCCACACAACATTCATTAGCTTCAAGGTTTACAGGGGAAAGCTAACTTCTTGTGTTGGTTTATAGTAAAATATGCCAACATTACTAAGGGTTTCATGTGTCTCTTGAAGAAGGAAACTCCGTTTATATGGGATGAGCAAACCCAGGAATCCTTCGATGCTCTTAAGAAATCCTTGGTATCAATGCCTTTGCTGAAGCCTCCGGACTACAGTAGAGATTACTTGCTGTATATCACTGTGTCCGAAGGGATGGTTGGTATGGTTTTAGTTTAGGAGTATGACGAGTTCCATGAACACGTTGTTTACTATCTTAGTCGAAACTTAGTCGGCCCTGAACTCAAGTACTCTCATGTTGAGAAGCTATCCTTGGCTGCCGTACATGCAGTTCAAATATTACGACACTATATATTGCTTTTCAAAACTACCGTAGTTTCTTATGTCAACCCATTTCAATACATCCTTACTAGGCGTATCATAGGGGGAAAATACAATAAATGGATTGTCATCTTGCAAGAGTTTGACCTCGGTTTTTCTTCAGAAAAATCCAAGAAATTGTTAGTTTTTTCTGAGTTAATTTCAGACTTCCCTTGGTTAGATGAGGATGTAATTCATGTCAATTCATTCGCGAATGAACAAATTTTCCTTGTCTCGTCTTCAGACCCTTGGTATGGAGACATTTTGATCTATCTTCAAACCTTGAAGTTCTCTCAACATATTTCAAGAGACAATCGACAATGTGTATTGTTGGTCACTATAATTGCTTATTAATTAAACAATCAAGTGTTACATAAATTGTCAACTCAGGGAAGTCTGTTTATTTCAAAGGCAATCACACACTGTATATGCTCAATCTCAAAAGCAATCTAGAGTTGTAGTAAAAGTACACTAATCACACCTTGCTTTGAACAGACTGCAGTTCTACTTTAAATTATAGTAAAAACATTCTATCTATTGCAGAATTTAAGATTCAAAGGAAAATAATTATCAGAAGAATCTTGGATTACATTAAGAAACAACAACCTAGGAAAAAGGAACCTTTCAGCACACTGCAAAGAAGACTAACTATTCTGTGACAGAGAACAGGACCCTATTCCCCAAAGCAGGAATCTTCAACACCTGTCTCTAATTATCACACTTTCATAAACTCATTCTGCAAACAGAATTACCAATTAAAATGATTAACAAGTACTGAAGGCTAACTATTCTGTAACAGAGAACAAGACCCTATTCCCCAAAGTAGGAATCTTCAGCACATGTCTCTGATTATCACACTTTCATAAACTCATTCTGCAAACAGAATTACCAATCAAAATGATTAACAATTACCTAGGAACGAATTGTATGAAAACAATGTAACAATCAGTGGAAACAGAGTTTTAACAAGGTATGAATAAAAACAATACTAACACACTACAGAACTAATGGGTGAATCTTGTGAAGAAGGCGGGCCCTCTCCTTCTCACAAGATTCCCCAGGAATGAAAAGAACTAAGACTAAATGCTTAGGATGGTCTTTTATTCAACTGTCAAATGTGTCAAGTTACAATATCCAAAGTGAACACGCTCCTTCTCTGTAATTCTTCTCTAGCTAAGCCTTTCGTAATCCCCTTCTAATGCTGATTTCTCCACTATTTAAAGAGGAGAATCCTCTTAACACAATTAAGCATAAAATTACATGTGTTCATACAAATCCTATTCTTAGTCTGATCTAATCTTCTATGCTGGAATAGGATATTCTGATCTCCCATAGCAAAATGTTGTTACAGTCGTTGGAATGGTGCTGGCTTGAGGTACAGTTGTTGCGGCCGGTGTAACAGCTGCTTTATTTATCTTTTCTTGTTACTGCTGTTTGTAAAATATTGTTTTAGCATCGCAAATCACAGATTGTTTCAGCAACGGGATTTGCGTCCTGTTTGACTGTTTCAACAACGTGGTCTCAAGCAACAACGATGGTTGTAATGGTCCTGGATTAAGGTAAGGTTGTTGTGGCCAGTGTAACAACTCCTTCTTGTTACTGATGTATGTGAAATGTTGTTTCAGCATCGCAAATCACAAACTGTTTCAACAACGGGATTTGCATACTGTTGACTGTTTCAGCATCGTGGTCTTCAAGCAGCAACATTATTAACTGTAGTTCAAACTGTTTCAACAACTATATATTTTTGATTAATGGCTAAGTATGAGATTAATGTAAAATTACATGTAAAACAAATTAAACATATAGCAAAGAGAAGAAACGTTATATACCTTTGGAGAAATAGGTTAAGGTGATAATGTAGGCTTAAATATGAGTGGGAAAAGGATGTAATGATAGAAAAAAGTATGAGTAAAAAGGTACATTACAGGGTCCTAACATCCCCCCCAACTAAAAAGGTTGCATGTCCTCAGGCAACTTCAATATGAATCAGAATCCGGATACCGACTCTGAGCGTGCAAATTACTTAAGCAGTAGCTGTGGAAAGTACTGTTTGTTGGGGCTCTGAATCCTTGAACACTTTGTAGCCTTTGCCAGGCTGCTGCTTCAACCTTCTTGGGCAACTTATGATGAACTTGATACTTCTCTACTGGAATCCATAGAATGGGAAAATGGAACTGATAACCTATCCAATTTTCAACACATTGCTGGACACATTTGATGTAACTCGGTACCCGGGAGATTGTTGTCTCAAGATTGGTAGGAATAAAGAGATTGTGCTCTTTCCTTTTCTCAGAAGATTGTTGCCAAAACGTGTTATTGTCTTCTAGGGCAGCAGTCTCTGTGGATTTAATAAACTGTTGGCAATCCTGAAGTACTGTTTCCTATAGTTGCCTTATGTATTGAGTCATCCCTGGTTTCTTAAAAAAATTGTAATATTCTGCAACAAAGGTGGCAGTGTTTTGTGGTTCTGGCCGTATCCAGAGGAAACGGTTATCTTCATTATGCTTGGCATCTAGAAAATCATTTTTCCACGTAATCTGGTTGGTAAGGAAGGAGACAAGTGCCCAAATCTGGATATCACCAACAAGAGGGTTGAGATTAAGATGTCTGTTCTCAGGAATAGCTTCATTATGAAGATATACCTCACATAATAGATGCTGATCAATAGTAGAAGCTTCTGCAAAGGTTTTAACAAAATCTTCTGGTTTGAGCACTGCATAGGGTCTTCCTTCTTTGATTGATTTAATCTGAAAAAGTGTAAGTCGTTCTATAAGGAAAAGAGAGTAATTTGAGGATGGTTTCCTAGCAACCAACAATTTTTGTACCAAATCAAACATCAGGAGCAATTTGCCTTTTAACTCTTCATTCTGCTTCTTATGGGAACGATATTCTTGGCGTGTTTGCTCCAAAGCTTCCCAGTTTGAATAGATGTGGTTCAGCCAAAGTAGTCTGTGCTCCTGCGGACTTTTGTCCTGTGTAATAGTAGACTCCTTTTTCCATTTTTCCATTATTGCTTGCTCATTCCATGGTTGAGTTTGTGTTTCAACATCACAAGTGGTAGGATGAGGTAGGGTCTGAGTGGCTTGTTCCACAAGAGTAGGGGTACTGATCTTGCTAGGAGGGGAAGATTCATCAATAGGCAATGTTTGTACAACTTTACTAATAAAAACAGGGACTTCAGATGTAGCAGTTGTTGTAGGTCAGGGTTCATTTTTTTGAATTTTGGAAGGTCCTATTGGTTCTTGTGTAACAGTAGGGTGTTCTTCTTCTTTAATTGCAAAATTCATAGGTGCAGGGGAAGCTCCAGGCATTGGAATTTGAAACACTTTGTAGCCTGCTTGATAATAAAAATCCCCACATTGGCTGCACATATACTCTCTACACTGATCATATTTTGTGTTTTTCTCTGCCATGGCTGCTACACAAACTAAGGTATACAAATTAAGTTCCCTTTCATAAGCTCCCTTTTCCATTACCATCTCTTGTGTGTAAGCTTCCAGTTCTGATCTTAGAAACTCGTTCTCTTGTAAGAGAGAAGCCATTGTTGGTTTTGGTTGTTGATCTGTCATCGGTGTATCAAGAGGGGTGACTGGTTTTTGTGTCATGGTCACAACCTCGGTAGTTGGTTCTTGTGGAGCAGCTACAAAATCAACAGCCGATTCTTGTGTTTCAACCACTTGATGTAAGGCAAATAGTGTTGCCACACCCTGGGCATGTGATTCTTGAATTTCAGAAATAAAGTTAGCAATTGGTTCTTGTGTTTCAGTTGTAGTTGGTTCTTGTGTAACAACTATAGTTGGTTCTTGTGTTTCAGCTACTGAATGAGTAGCTGGTTCTTGTGTAACAACTACTGTTGCAGCATCCCAGGCATCTGATTCTTTTATTTCAGGAATGAAGTCAGCAGTTGGTTCTTGTGTTTCAGTTGTAGCTGGTTCTTGTGTAACAGCTATAGCTGGTTCTTGTGTTTCAGCTACTGAATGAGTAGTTGGTTCTTGTGTTTCAGCTACTGAATGAGTAGCTGGTTCTTGTGTTTCAACTACTGAATGAGTAGCTGGTTCTTGTGTTTCAACTACTTGATATAAAGAAAATGATGTTGCAACATCTTGGGCTTCTGGTTCTTGTGTTTTAGTGCATGTGGGTTGAACATGTAAAAATTTCGGGGTTTGGGAGGGTAGAGGTGTATGGGGTTTTAACAAAATGGGTTGGGGGTTTAGGGCAGTGGCAGTAGTGGCTGCTCTTGTTGAAGCCCTCATTTTTTTTTTTGGTAAAAAGGAAGGAAAAGTAGGATTTTTCTTCTTTCTTTTGCGTGTGGGTTTTTCCTCAGTGATGGGGCAGGGAGGGTTATTAGGTTTATCTGCTTCAGAATCATCGCTAAGGATATGAACAGTAGGAGTAGATGATTCTGGTAAGTTGTGGGGTGGACTTGGTATGGTAAGAAGGTTAATTGGATCAATTGGATCTGTAGGCAGATTAATAGGTATTTTCGGAGGGTCAGGAAGGTTTTGTGGTTGCTCTTCGTGAGGATTTTCAGGATGCTCAGCAGCTTCCTGAGGGTTTATGGGTGGATTGTTTAGGGGAGGGTTTTGTTGGGAAAAACCCTTTTCGATGAGTAGTTGACCGAGACGGTGATGGGTGAGGGAAAGGGTGGGATTTTTATCCTTTTTACAATAATGCGACATATTTCTAAGACATCTGAGCAGATAGTAGGGAATATTCACCAATCTAGCATGTTGTAAATGAGATAACAAGACAAAATCGTACTGGTAAACTACCTGGTATCAGCCTTCACAGGTGAGATAGTGCTTGACAACTTTGTAACTTTCGGCCAAGGAGGCAACAACGAGCTAAGTTAAACACCCCGACCTTTAGGCTCAACTTGTTCTCCTGGCAAGAGAAAATCCTGCTGGGCATTAAGGATAATGTGTTTGCGACTGAACTAGCTAATGCCAGTGATGGGAAGACCCAAGACCTGTGCGATATCATCCTCTGTGACTGGAATCCGAACCCCTTGAACAATAGAATGGTCTTGTTTAAGATTCCGAGCAAATTGAAGAACCTATTGTTGATCAAATCCCTGGAGCCTCTAAAAATAACCCAGCCAACTTGCCTGCTAAAAGATTTGGTAGACTTCTGGATACAATTCTAGCAGGGTTGTTGTGGTGGGTTTGTATCATATAACAAGACCTCCCATAGCTATTTAGCTCAATAAAATGCATATTCAGAGAGTCAAGTAACCGCACCCAAACACAGTAAGTTTTGCGGATGAAGGCATCCAAATGATGGTGAAAAAAAAGAAATGATGGGTAAAAAGAAGTGACGGTAGTTGGTTTGTGTGAAATGATGGCATAAAATTTCGATATNTAAAATAGTGAATTTAAGTGAATGATAGTAATGACTCGGGATCTTTTCATTAGCCATAGTTCAATTGTATTTACATATAAAGTTTACATACCTCATCTTTACCTTTGATTTGTACTTCGAAAAATATAGTGCCTGTCCATAATAGATCTGCAGTAACCATGGGAGAGACTTTGGATTAGAGAAATTGTATCAAGGGTTTGTTTAATCATGAGAGAAGTTTGTGAAAGGATAGAATGTAGTATGAAAATAGGAGAAGTGAGAGCGAAAGAGTTGAAGCAGATGTTTTTATTGACATGAAATGCTGAAAAAGTGGTGTTTCAGCAACATGAAAAGAATGGAAAAATGTTTGATGAAGAGTGATGTTTTAACAATGGAAAATACTACTGAAGAAATGGTGTTTCAGCAGCGGGGAAAAATGGGGAAAAATGTTGCTAATCAGTGGTGTTTCAGCAATGGGAAAGATGGAAAAAATGAGGAAAATGTTGCTAAAGAGTGGTGTTTTAGCAATGGGAAAAGGGGAAAAATGTTGTTGATCAGTGGTGTTTTAGCAATGGGAAAGATGGGAAAAATGAGGAAAATGTTGCTAAAGAGTGGTGTTTCAACAATGGGAAAAAGGGCGAAATGTTGCTGAATAGTGGTGTTTCAGCAATGGGAAAAATGGGAAAAATGAGGAAAATGTTGTTGAAGAGTGGTGTTTGAGTAATGGGAAAAATGGGAAAAATGAGGAAAGTGTTGTTGAAGAGTGGTGTTTCAACAATGGGAAAAATGGGGAAAATGAGGAAAGTGTTGCTGAAGAGTGTTGTTTTAGCAATGGGAAAAATGGGAAAAATGAGTAAAATGTTGCTGAAGAGTGGTGTTTCAGCAATGGGAAAAATGGGGAAAATGAGGAAAATGTTGCTAAAGAGTGGTGTTTTAGCAATGGGGAAAATGGGAAAAATGAGGAAAAATGTTGCTGAATGGATTGAAGAAAGAGGGAGCAATGATTCACAAAATGAATCTTGGATCTACTTGTAGTAATATTGTCTTTTCTTGGTAGGCCTTTTCTTGGATCGAGAATCTGCAAAAGAATCAATTGTAACATGGCATTCTTTGACAGGGATTATTAGTAAAAGAAATTTAATCTAATACTAAAAAAATTAAATTCAGAAAAAATAATAGTAGTGAGGGGCAGGAGGCTCCTCTAAAAAGAGATAATGTGAATTTGCCACACATGTGACCTTAAAATCTTCTTTGGAAATGGGGCGCTGGTACAGATGGAGCCGATGACCATTCACTAATAATGGTGTTTTAGAGTCATTGATTGTGAGGAGCCTTACTGTTCCATTGGGAAAAACAGTGTCCACTTTGTAAGGTCCTATCCATCTTGTACGTAGTTTCCCTTGAAATTCTTTAAACCGAGAATCATACAATAAGGCCCAATTACCTTTTTGGAATTGCTTATGCTTGATGGTTTTATCATGCCATTTTGTTCTTTGTTGTTGAATCATAGTTGTCTGATGAATGGCATCTAGTCTTTTTTCATCCAGTTCATTAAGCTACTGCAACCTGACTGTTTGCACATTAGTCAAATCAAGGTTAACAACTAAAGCAGTCCTTAAGGTTTTGATTTCAAATTCCACAGGAAAGACAACACTTTTTCCATAAACTAATTCATAGGCGGAGAATCCTGTAGTATTTCTCCAGGTAGTTCTGTAAGCCCATAATGCTTCAGGGAGCCTTTGAGACCAATCCTTTCTATTTTCCTTCACTGTTTTTGTAAGAATGGCTTCTATTACTTTATTTGTGCTTTCCACTTGTCCATTGGCTTGGGGGTGGTATGGTGTAGTCATTCTATGATGAATATCATATTTTTGAAGGATGGATTTAAAACCATGAGAAGTGAAAGGAGGTCCCCCATCTGTGACTAATTCTCTAGACACTTCAAATCTGATAAAGATATCTTCAAATAAAAAATCTAGAACAACTTATTCAGTAGCTCTATGGAGTGCTTTAGCCTCCACCCATTTGGTCATATAATTTGTGCAGACCACTATATAAACTTTTTGATTGGATGGAGGGTTAATGGGTCCTACAAAGTCTAAGGCCCATCTTTCAAATGGTTCGAGTACTACCTGGGGATTTAATTGCATTTCATCTCTATGATTGGGTTGACCCATTCTTTTACAGCTATCACAGGCCTGAACATATTTCTTTGCATCTTTAAAAAGTGAGGGCCAATAATAACCCATCCTGAGAATTTTATGTGTTGTTCTCTTATCAATAAAATGCCCTCCATAAGGGCCATCATGACAAGCTTTTAGTAAATCATAAACCTCATCTTCTCTAATGCATCTTCGGATTTCTTGATCAAGTCTTGTGTGGAAAAGACACCCACTTATCCAGCTATACCAAGCACTTTGTTGAATGATTCTTCTTTTCTCTCAGTGGGATAGGTGTGGTGGTAACTTCCCTACAACCAAGTAGTTAGCGATGTCTACATACCATGGTGAGTGAGAAGATACTGCAAATAGATATTCATCAGGAAAGGAATCATCTACTGGAGTATTATCATCAGGTGTTAACCGAGAAAGGAAATCAACAACTACATTTTCTTTTCCTGGTCTATCTATAATTGTAATATCAAATTCTTGTAATAATAGTAACCATCTGGTGACTCGAGCATTTGTGACAAATTTGTTCATTAGATATTTGATAGTTGAGTGATCAGTATGGAAAAAAGTAGAATAACCAGTGATGTAATGTCGAAATTTATTAATAGCATAGATAACTGCTAAAAATTCCTTTTCGGTAACTATATAGTTAAGTTCAACAGGACTCATATTCTTGCGAATGAAGTAAATAGCATAAGGGAGATGATTTTCTTCTTGTCCCAAGACAACTCCTATTGCATTATCTGAAGCATCAGAGGATATATGAAAGGGAAATGTCCAATCAGGTCCTCTTAGAATAGGAGTTGTAGATAACTAATGTTTGAATGTATCAAATGCTTCCTGGCAAAGATTAGTCCACTTGAATTCAGAATTTTTCATAAGTAACACAAACAAAGGAGAAGTTATTTTGGAATTTTTTTTGATAAATCTTCTATAGTATATAGCATGTCCTAAAAAACATCTCACATCTGTTTGGGTTTTGGGAATAGGAAGGTTTTTAATGACTTGTATCTTGGATGGATCCACCTGAATTCCTTGAGATGAAATAAAATGTCCAAGTACTACTCCTTCACTCATCATCATATGACATTTTTCTGTGCTTAAGGAGAGGTGGGCTTGTATACATCGTTTAAGTACTTTCTCAAGGTTTAGTAGTGATTCTTCAAAAGAGACACCATAAGGGGTAAAATCATCCATAAAAATTTCCATAGAGTCATTAATCATATCAAAAAAGATTCCTATAACTGCTCTTTGAAAGGTTGCTGGTGCATTACATAGTCCAAATGGGAGGACTCTATAAGCAAAAGTTCCCTAGGGGCTAGTAAAAGTGGTCTTATCTTGGTCTTGTGGTGCAATTTTGATCTGGTTATACCCACTGAAACCATCTAAGAAAGAGAAGAATTTCTTCCCTGACAAACTATCTAACACCTGATCAATGAATGGTAACGGAAAGTGATATTTTTCAGAGGCTTTATTTAAGGCTCTATAATCTACACACACTCTCCATTTCCTATTTTTATTAGGAACTATTACCAACAGGGAAACCCATTCACTATCCGATATAGGATATATAAACCCTGCATTAAGCAATTTTTGAGGTTCCTCCTTAAGAGTTTCTCTTAAATTAGGGTTCATTCATCGTTGAGATTGGCAGATCAGTCGACAATCTTCCTTGATATAGATATGATGAGTACATAATTCAGGAGAGATTCCCTTCATATCTGTATAGTCCCATGCAAATTCTTCCTTATGTTCAAGAAGTAACTTCATTAATTGCTGTGTTTCAGCAACTATCAAGTTGGGGTTTATATTCAGTGTTTTTCCAGGTTCAATTTCTACTGGTATACTTTTAGAAGAGATGGTAGCTGATGTTTGAGGTAGGTCTTCAGAGTTAAGGTTTTCCTGGGTATATGACTCCAAAAGTGCAGTTAGTAGATTATGTGTTTTTGAAGTCATAGAGGAGGGTTCACAAATAAAATTATTAATTACTTCATCCTTAGTGGCATCTTTAAGTCTTAAGGCTTGTCCAATAGTAAAGATAGGTTGAGTAGTTTGATCATCAAAGTCCACCCATAAGGAATTGTCATTATTAATCAAGGGTGTAGCGTGAGGGTAGAGAGTAAGTTGTTTAGTCTCATATCCATTGGAAATTTTCATTGAACCAGATCTACAGCTGATAAAGGCATCTGTTGTGGCTAGCCAAAGCCTGCCCAAAATTAGAGTGTGACCCCCCAACTTTGTTTTAGGTTGTAATACCACAAAGTCAGCTGGATAATTCTAAGACTCAACTGAGATGATTAGGCCTTCAATGAATCCTTTTGTTTTGATTGTAGAATGGTCAGCTAATTCTAGAATGGTTGGGGTATCTCTGATTTCATCCTTCAGTTGTAACAGTTGTGAAGTTTCAAGAGTCATAATATTGATAGCAGCGCCTAAGTCTACCAGAACTCGAGGAATTATTGTTTTTCCAATTTGCACTGTGACGGTAGGATGGCCAGGATCACCATATTTAACTGGAGGAGCTTTACCCGACATTAGTGCAGACAAATCACCCATGACATGAACTGTGAGGGGATCTTTAATTTTCCTACCGGGTTTCTTAAAAAAAATGTCTCGCATAGTTCTGGCATAAATTGGTACATCTCTTAGTGCTTGTAATAATGGAATTTTGACATAGAGATTTTGTAATTCCTCTAGAAGATTGAAAGCAGGTGGCTCAAGCATTTTAGTCAAAGTTAAACGCTCAGGGAATAGTGGTTCTGCTGTTTCAGCAACAGTGTTTGAGGATGGTTGTACCTCTTCAGGTACATCGTGCTTTTTTATTTCTTCTTTATCGGAATTAGAAGAGGTAACATCATCAATGATAGATTCTACTATTTTCCCAGGTCGTAAATGAATATCATTGCATTGTGCAGGGAAAAGAGAGAGTATAGGCTGGTTTTGAATATCAATGCATTGCATAGCCTTATTATTAGGGTTAGGGTTAGGTTGTATAGGTAGTTGGGGCCTCATCATTTGATTATTCGGTGGAGTACCTGATGGTAAAGAGAGTGGTTGCTAAACTTGTGATTGAAATTGAGGAAATTGATTTGGGAACGAGGGTTGTTGACCTCTCCAATTTGGATTCCATTGGTTAAGGTAAGGTTGTTGTTGTGAAGGCCAAGGTGTCCATATTGTTGGGTCTAGAAAGGGAGGGTTTGTTTGTTGCATGGGTGGGTAATTCATTTGATTGAAGGGAGGGTAATTTGCTTGACTAAAAGAAGGATAATTATTCCAATGATTAGAAGATGTAAATTGCATATTAGGATTCATACCTTGTCCTTGTGGTTTCCATTGCCTTCTCTGTGTCAATAGATAGACAGCTTCAACTTCTTCATCGGTTGGTTGTAATGCTGCTTTGATTCCTGGTAAAGAAGGGCATTGTTGAGTTTCATGATCCTTATCACAAATGGTGAAAATTGGCTTTTTGTCCAATGGGCATTCCCTTTGTGGGTGCTTATCTCTGCAATTGGAACAAAATATGGACAGAGCTGCTTCTTCTTCGACTTGTTTCTTTTGAATTTGCAAGGTGTCAATTTGTGAAGCAAAAGAGCTTAACATTTTAGTTTTAAATTCCTCAAGTAGATTACCTATTTAATCTCTTGTTGCTCCTCCACTCGCTGATTTTTGAACTCTTGAAAATGTGGTATCCCTGCTGTTTGATCTATTCCTTGCAGCTCCTCTTGAACATCTTTTACAGAGGTTAACAACTTCATCATATGATTCTTTAGATATGTCCCCTTTTCCCAGCATATTCAACATATCTAGACAGTCATCCCTTACTCCTTTTAATAATATTGTTTTAAGAATATCCTTACTTACATCAGGGTGATTGGATATTTGTAGATTATACTATAGCCTTTCCACAAAGTCCTCCAGATTTTCATCCTCTTTCTGTATCATCTTGAATAATTCCTCTCTTTTTTCTCTTGTTTGGCAATAGTCTTCATATTTGTGCAGAAATTTCTATTTCATCTGATCCCATGTTGTGATTACATGACCTCCAAGACTCATGAACCATCTTAATGCATTTCCATTTAATGTTGCTTTAATAGCTTTAATTTTTTAGCACTGGAAATGTAATCATAACTTCTGCATAATATGTCAAACTCGAAAAGGAATTCATCAGGATCTTCAGAAGATAAACCATGAAAGTTAGGTAAAGCTGAAAGTGGAATATTCTTCATGGGAGCTACTCCTCTAAGAAGATCACCAAAAGGAAATCCTAAGGTAGAAAAAGAGTTTTCATCATTTACCTCTGCTTCAAGACCTACCTGTTCTTCATGGTGCAGTTCTTCATTATATCCATCCATGGTTTCTTCTGTTTGTTCCCCTACTGCATTTGCTCGATCCTCAATGTCATCTACTGGTTTTTCAACTATCTCCGTTTCAAAGTTCGCTTGAAAGGAAGGTTGAGGCTTTGGTTTTCGAGAGCTTGGTCGTTGAGGAACAACAGATTCATATTTTGATATAATCTGGTCGATGAAAGTTTTTCTTCCTCCTCTTCCTCTGTCCTTGCCACCTGTAGGGTCAGTTTCCTTGGGGGGTCCACATCCTCTCATGCAATCTGTACATCTGAAAGAAAAACGTAAATGCTTTTGAAAACTATAATTGCCTTCCCTGGCAACGGTGCCAAAATGTTGGTCACTATAATTGCTTATTAATTAAACAATCAAGTGTTACATAAATTGTCAACCTAGGGAAGTCTGCTTATTTCAAAGGCAATCACACATTGTATATGCTCAATCTCAAAATCAATCTAGAGTTGTAGTAAAAGTACACTAATCACACCTTGCTTTGAACAGACTGAAATTCTACTTTAAATTATAGTAAAAGCAATCTATCTATTGTAGAATTTAAGATTAAAACGAAAATAATTATCAGAAGAATCCTGGATTACATTAAGAAACAACAACCTAGGAAAAAGGAACCTTTCAGCACACTGCAAAGAAGACTAACTATTTTGTGACAGAGAACAAGACCCTATTCCCCAAAGCAGGAATCTTCAACACCTGTCTCTAATTATCACACTTTCATAAACTCATTCTGCAAACAAAATTACCAATTAAAATGATTAACAAGTACTGAAGGCTAACTATTTTGTAACAGAGAACATGACCCTATTCCCCAAAGCAGGAATCTTCAGCATCGGTCTCTGATTATCACACTTTCATAAACTCATTCTGCAAACAGAATTACCAATCAAAATGATTAACAATTACCTAGGAATCAATTGTATGAAAACAATGTAACAATCAGTGGAAACAGAGTTTCAGCAAAACAGAGTTTTAACAAGGTATGAATAAAAACAATACTAACACACTACATAACTAATGGGTGAATATTGTGAAGAAGGTGGGCCCTCTCCTTCTCACAAGATTCCCCAGGAATGAAAAGAACTAAGAAGAAATGCTCGGGATGATCTTTTATTCATCTATCAAATGTGTCAAGTTACAATATCCAAAGTGAACACGCTCCTTCTCTGTAATTCTTCTCTAGCTAAGCCTTTCGTAATCCCCTTCTAATGTTGATTTCTCCACTATTTAAAGAGGAGAATCCTCTTAATACAATTAAGCATAAAATTACATGTGTTCATACAAATCCTATTCTTAGTCTGATCTAATCTTCTATGCCGCAATAGGATATTCTGATCTCCCATAGCAAAATGTTGTTACATTCGTTGGAATGGTGCTGGCTTGAGGTACAGCTGTTGCGACCGGTGTAATAGCTTCTTTATTTATCTTTTCTTGGTACTGTTGTTTGTAAAATACTGTTTCAGCATCGCAAATCACAGACTGTTTCAGCAACGGGATTTGCATCTTGTTTGACTATTTCAGCAATGTGGCCTCAAGCAACAAGGATGGTTGTAATGGTGCTGGATTAAGGTACGGCTGTTGCGGCCAGTGTAATAGATCCTTCTTGTTACTGCTGTAGGTGAAATGTTGTTTCAGCATCGTAAATCATAGATTGTTTCAGCAACGGGATCTGTGTACTGTTAACTATTTCAACAATGTGGTCTTCAAGCAACAACAGTATTAACTGCAGTTCAAACTGTTTCAGCAACTATATATTTTTGATTAATGGATAAGTATGAGAGTAATGTAAAATTACATGTAAAACAAATTAAACATATAGCAAAGAGAAGAAACATTATATACCTTTGGAGAAATAGGTTAAGGTGATAATGTAGGCTTAAATATGAGTGGGAAAAGGATGTAATGATAGCAAAAAGTATGAGTAAAAAGGTACATTATAGGGTCCTAACATATACGATATCAAGCTAAAACATACCTTATCATCGATGACACTTTGTACCACCAAGGCGTAGATAATATCTTGTGTCGTTGCTTGACTCACGAGGAGGCCGAGTCTGTTCTTAATGAATGTCATAGTGGGGCTTGTGGTGGTCATCTATCTGGGCTGGTGACAACCCATAATATATTGCAAGTCGATTAATTTTGGCTGTTTATTTTTAAATATTGTGTCAAAGTAGTCAAGAAGTGTCACCCCTTCCAGGTGTTCACTTGAAAGATACACTCACATCCATCCCCTCTTTACCTGGTCATCATCGTTGGTCCCTTCACCAAGTGAGGGGTAGATTTTTTGGATTGCAACCCAACTTTGGCTAGGGGGCATCAACATATTATCGTGTCCATAGACTACTTTACTAAGTGGGTAGTGACCATGCCTACAATTAAATCCGATTGTAAGACTACAAGATTTTTCATCTTCAATCAAATTATAACCCAATTCAGAATCCTGAGTAAGATTGTCACTGATCATGGAAATCACTTTCAGAACGAAATGATGAAAGAATTAGGATCAAAACTGGGGTTTAAACATGGTCATTCTTCCCCTTACCATCCCTAGGAAAATGGAAAAGTAGAGGCCGTGAACAAGTCTCTCAAGACCATTTTGCAGAAAATTGTCAGCCAGAGAAAATATGACTGGAATCTCATGCTTTACCCTACGCTATGGGCATACTGAACCTTGATTAAGATTTCCACTGGTTTTTATCCTTTTTAGTTAGTACACAATGTGGAGTCGATCCTTCCTATTGAATGTGAAATCTCTTCTCTTAGACTGGTAGTTAAGCTCCTACTTGACACTTCTGATCTTGAAGAACACCTCGTACACTTAGAGAGCCTAGATGAGTAGTGTCAAGATGCCTCTAGGTCTATCGAAGCGAATAAATGACATGTCAATGTCCATTATGATAAGTTTGTCTTTCCTCAGTAGTATGTTGAAGTTGACTTGGTCCTCTTGTATGACCAAGCCAAAGAACCACCGGGGGAAGGAAAGTTCAACCCCATGTGGCACAGTCCTTATATCGTGCGATGTGTCTTAGAAAAAGGAGCCTACAAATTATAATATTATGAAGGGAATATGCCGGCTGAGCCCAGAAATGGGCTCTACTTGAAAAAATATTACTCTTGATCCCCAATATTGGGCATAACTCTTTGTATACTAGTGTATCCTAGTGTATATATATTTTCCTTTGTGTCATTGGCTTTCTTATCAAGTTTTCCCTTGGTTGGAAGATGTCAACAGAGTCTTCAGTTTACTTAGGATTCACAGGTGGTGCCATTCGTCATACACTAAACTTGGCATCCTACGCTTGGGTCATTTACTCACTCAAGGGTCAACTGGTGTCTTCAAGTGGTGTTTGTCTAAGGCTATCAATGAATAATGTGGCTGAATATAACGACGTTATAGATATTTTACACGATACCATTTCACATGGTATTCATTCTTTAGAAGTTTGCTTGGAATCCTAGTTAGTAGTATGTCAGTTGAATGATAGTTACCGTGTGTGAGACCCTACTCTACTTCGATGATTCCTACGGGTACGACTTTTGGAAGAACATTTTGATTTTATTACTTATAATCACATAGCTAGAAGTTCTAATTATGTATCTGATGCATATGCTAATTATGTTTTATATTGGCATTTGTCACATAACTAAATTAAAGAAAACACATTCACCAATGTACACATTGTAATATAACTAAAGATGAAGACCAATGTTTTTTATATTTCATTTCTCCAAAAAATATGGTGTCATAGTACAAATTTGGGGCTCACACCCTCAAAATACATATACAACTAGTCAATACAATGACCATGAAATCTACACCTAAGGAATCGGATGTGTGACATGATAACATACTACGGAGTTTGCAATACACTGGAAGAGTCACACCCATGCACGGGGCACACCCACCAGTTGCCGCTGCATCGCCTATGGAAGATCCTCTACCTGAACCATGGGAACCCTGTGCATCAAACGAGATAGGTTTCCCTGCATATTTTGAAACACTCTCTCCACATTTCCTCCTGCTAGCTCATCCCCTCGATTCCTTTTCCAATTTCATGGGAATCCATTCATCCGTTGCGAACCTACGTTTGCACAACAAAGCATTTTTTTTAAAATACTTGACACCATCCAAGAACATTTGCATTTTTTATTCTCTTTAAAAAACACAAAAAAATTGAAATATATTTGAAAATTGTTCCATACCTATGTCTCTGTAGATGAAACTTGGTGGAAATGTCATGTCTATATCTCCTCTGAATTCGATCCCTTCATAAGGGTAGTCATCCAGGGCTATCACTTGTTAGTGCCACCTGAAAAAGAACGCATCGTTGTAGGGAGTCAGTACCCTACCAACTCCCAACCGCCTCATCACCTCAATCCATCATGATATGGATGGATCGAGTGTTCTATGTAGAACGATCTCGAATCTAGGGATCAACACTGGAACCCACTCAAATAAAAAACTACACAAGATAGATGCGAACCTGAAGTTCCTCTTCCTACCCTATTTGCAGTCTGTTAGTCGGCTCTTCATGTTATCCAGTAGTGAGGTGCACCAATCATACACTCTGGGTCGTAAGAACTCCATGGAGTAGAACATCAGTGGCCTTGATTCCTGGTGCAGCGAGGCCGACCCCATGATCCGTGTAAGAATGAGAACAATGATCTTTAAACTTAGGTTGTTGATTGCCCTAATGGGGAGTTGGCTCCCTACCTTTTCTGTTCCTGCACCATAGTGAGTGGTGATGTAGTCCTCTATGTTCATGCCACTCCTAGCTCCCATGGATTTGAGGTTCACCACCTCACCATGACGTGACAATCCTGTAACAAAGTAGATATCCTCGACTTCAATTCTCAATGGTTTCCCATCGAGGTTGAAGGACTCCATATCTGGATCCCAAAATTTCACTAGCATTTGGAGCAACCTCACTTGAGCCCTCATCCCTTTGAGAGCCCAAAAATTATAAAAATATCGTGTTTACTACTTCTGTCTTCTTAGTGGTTTGTGAGTGATAGGTTGAACTGAAAGAAAGGTTTGTTCTGAGCTTCTTCCATAATGTCCTCCATAAATTTCCACCAAATTTAGTGTCTCTATCTGAAACTATACTTCTGGGAAATCCATGCAATCTAAAATTTTATTTGAAAAACAAATTAGAAATATGGGTTGCATCATTGTTTTTATAACAAGGTACAAAATTTGTCATCTTTGAGAATCTATCCACAATTACAAAAATTGAATCATTCCCCCTTTTAGTTTTAGGTAAACCAAAAACAAAATCTATGCTTATGGCATACCATGGTCTACTTGGTATGGGAAATGATTGATATAAACCTGTGTTATGTTGTTTCCCTTTGGCATACTAACAAATTCTACATCTTTCTAAAAATATCTTAACATCATATTTGATACCTAGCCAATAATATGAAGAAATTAAATGAGCATAAGTTTTATCTTGTCCAAAGTGACCATCCAATCCTCCATTGTTCTTCTCTTTCAGAAATTTATCCCTCATTGAGAATTTTGGAATGAAAAATTGAATTTCTTTGGACATAAATCCCTCCTGAATCATATAATCTATCTAAGGACTTCTATCTCTGATCATTTTATTTTTGTATGCTTCATAGGCTTCCTTGAAGTCTGAGTCTTCTTTGTACATTTCCTTGAGATGTTCAAACCCTAAAGTGTTCACTTGAGATTCTTAAAAAACCAAACACCTCCTACTCAAAGCATCTACAACTTTATTAGCACTCCACCTAATATTCTTAAGAACAAATGTAAATTTTTGCATAAACTCTACCCATTTGGCATGTCGTTGATTCAACTTCTCTTGTTTGGTTATAAAATGCAAAGCATGATTGTTAGTATACACAATAAATTCTTTAGGCATAAGATAATTCCTCCATTTCTTTAAAGCTTGTATCACTGCATAGAATTCTTTGTCATAGGTTGAATATTTCTTCTTGACATCATTCAAAGTTTCACTGAAATAAGAAATAGGATTCTCATCTTGACTTAGAACAACACTAATTGTCATCCCACTTGCATCACACTTGACTTGGAAAAGTTTATGAAAATATGGTAGAGCTAAAATGGGTTGTTCATTGATATTTTATTTCAACAATTTGAATCCCCTTTCATCTTTTATTGTACATTTGAATGGATGATGTTCCTTCCTAATAGTCTCAACTATAGGAGCACATATTCTATTGAAATTTCTAATAAAATTTCTGTAGAAACTTTCCAATCCACGAAAACTTCTTACCTCATAAATATTTCTTGGAGAGGGCCACTCCTTGATAACTTTCACCTTCTCTGGGTCCATATTCAATCCATATTGAGATATTACAAATCCAAAATAGACTAATTATTTTTTCATTATAGAATATTTCTTCATATTTATCAAAAGGTTCTCCTGATGCAACTTTCTCAACACCAACTCCAGAAACTTTAAGTGTTCTTCCCTTGTTTTGTTGTAGACAATAATATCATCTAGATATACAATCACAAATTTGTCAATAAAATATTTGAGGACTTCATTCATGAGCCTCATGAATGCACTAGGTACATCTATCATGCCAAAAGGTATGAATAACCATTCATAAAAAAAAACATTGGTTTTAAAGGCTATCTTCCACTCATCTCCCTCTCTCCTCCTAATATGATGATATCCACTCTTTAAATCTATCTTTGAAAAAACATTGCACCACTTAGACCATCCATCAAATCATCCATATATGGTAAAGGAAATATGTACCTGATTGTTATTTTTTTTATTTCTATGGAGTCTTTACACATTCTCCATCTTCCATCCTTTTTTGGACTCAAAACAACTGGTACCACACAAGGGATCAAACTTTATCTTACCAATCCCTTATCCAACAGTTCTTGAACCTGATTTTTGATCTCTTCATTCTCCTTGGGTGTCGTTCTATAGGAAATTATTTTTGGTAGAATTTCTCCTGGAATCAATTCTATGTGATGGATAATGCTCCTTATGGGTGGTAAGGCATCAAGAAACTCATCAATTATGATATCAACAAACTCATCTAATAAGGCTTTAATTTCAACAAGTAAATCATTAAAATTTGTGCCAGTAAGTACTACTCTAGGATTACCAATCAAATCAAATTGTACCTCCTCCTCTTTCTTTACTTCCTGCAACAAATCCTTTCTACCCATCAACAACACACCTGGACCAACTTCTTCTTCAACTCCTCCATCTTTCAATGGAAACAACACATGATTGTGTCCATATTTTTTAAGAGCATAGGTATTTATTCTTCCATCATGAATAGATTTCCTATCATACTGCAATGGCCTTTCCAACAAGATATTAAATACATTCATAGGAATGATATCACACAATATTTCATCTTTGTAACCACCGATCTAAATTTCTACTTTATACTATTCACTTACTAGAATATGATGTCCTTTCTACAACCAAGAAACTTTGTAAGGAGTAGGATCATGTGATATCCTCTACAATACCAACTTCTCCACCATCTCTATAGAAAATAGATTGTCTGTGTTTCCACTATCAATGACCACCTTGCAAAATTTCCCCCTTAATTTGCACATGGTTCTGAAAAAATGTTTCCTCTATGTTGATTCATGAGTCTCCTTCTCTACTTTAATAAAAAATCTCTTCATAATTAATGATTCACCCATATAATGAGTTTCTTATTTTACTTCTTCATTCATTGTCTCTTCCTTAGGCTATGCAATATGAGTTCCTCTTTGTTTTTTTTATTTGTTCTCATGAAAATACCAAGAAATCTGTCATGTTTTTTCATAAGAAAAACAATGGATTTCTCTACCTATGCCTCTGCCTCTTGAGAATAATCTTCCACCTCTTGAACCTCCTCCTCTAGGTGACTAATTTCTAGAACTTCATGCTTCTCCCTTTGAATTCTAAAATCTTCCTTTGTTGGATGATCCCTTTCCTCTTGATGGACTCCTTTCTCTACTCCTTTGGCTCTACATCCTGGCCAAATTTTCTTTTTCCTTTAGGGCTGCTTGGTAAGCATCTTCCAATGTTCTCAGAGACAAAATATTGATCTCATATTGAATATCACACCTCACTCCATTTATATATATGGAAACCTTCTTTGCATCTTATTTTGTATGGCCTACCCTGATATTCAACCTATAGAGTTCTTTAGTGTACTCATTCACTGTCATGGCTTTCTATCTCAAATACTGCTATTTCTTGAACATATTCAATTAGTAGTACTTAGGCACAAATTTGCACTTAAATTTAGCCACCATCAGTCCTAGCTTCTAATTCTTTCTTTTCATTTCCTTCTTTAGTCTTCTTGCAACTCATCCCACCATAAAGTTGCATGGTATTTCAGTCTCGTCACTACATGCTTAAATTCCGTTTATTCATTCACATCTTCATAGTCAAAGTACTCATCCATTGCATTGATCCAATCAATAAATTCATCCACATTCAAGATACCCTCATACATGGGAACTTCCATCTTTGGTCTGCCTCCAACCTTTGTGACCAATCTCAACAGTTTCTCGTCTTTTGTTTCTCCTATTGGTTCTTATTCATTTTTCTCATCAGAGCTTATATATGCACTTTCATTGACATCTCCTGTGTCAAGTTCCATTCTCTGAGCTGTGCTTCATCTCCAATCACAACTCCTCAGTTGCTACATTTCTCTCTCGGCCTCCTCGTTTGGGTGGCATGATTCCTTCAAGAAAAAATTCTTCAGCTTTGATTCTTAGAGTGTTTCACACTCTGATACCACTTGATACAGACCTACCAAGTCCAATTTGATTAGAATATATTTATCAAACAAACTTTTTGAAAAATTCCAACTCAAGCTTCCCTAAACTATTGAATCGATCTCAGATCCTTCGTTGACAAAGTATCAAAAAAATATTTTTATGCAATAGTGAACCAAATTTTACTTTAAGCGCCTCCTTAACTATGGAACCAAGCTTTTTCCTTCACGCAACCAAACACTCGTCCTTGGGACAAAAGGAATCATTTTCGTCAAAAAATTTATTACAATGACAATACACAATATTCATTATCCCGCTGATATGTCAATCCCAACGAAACATGATCCACCTCCTTCATCTTATATTGTCGATCGAAATTAAAATATTTCATTGGCACCATAGATTTAATTCCAAAATTTTCACCCTCATTTATATCTCCGTCGTTGATATTCTCCTCTAATTATATCCTCATCATTGATTTGTTTAACTTGGTTTAACTCATTGTTGTTGGACCCATTTCTCATCAGCATGATTTCCAAGCATGTTATCATCAACGATCCTGGATTCGTCATCGGCCCTAAATATCATTCATTGTTATCATCGTCGGTGATCAAGATGATAGATATCATGGTCAACGATCAATCATCGTTTGCAATCCTTAAGTGGAGTTTGTTCCCCAATATGACAAGTCACGACGACATAATCTCAGTCGTTGGTTCTTTTATGATATTTTCTCCTTGATCTGATCTACATCGTCTGTATAATTTATAATTTGAGACAAATTCTATCTACGCCCAATTCAAATGAATTGATTGTGATCAATTTACACTACACAAGTTCAATTCCTCTTCTTGGAAACTTTGATTTGGTTTTGATTCATGGCACATATATGTATGTGATCTCTTGAAACCACAAACACTTCGTCGCTCTACCAAAAAAAATTATATGCAGAGTTAGAACAAATACACAGGAGACACAATTCCACCAAAATTGATATTTATTAAATCATTGAAGGATTAAAAATTATAATAGGAAGGCTTTATTCCTTCTTGGTCTCTCAAAACTTTGTGCACTCACACTCTCACATAATCACTAAATTTCAAAACCCTTTATTCATTACATAAATCAAACTATATCTTGGAGCTCTCAGGTAGCTCCCAAAAACAATGCATCCCGATCTATCTTCAACTAATCCCAAATATAGAAATTTGTTCCTACAATTTTGCAACAAATTAACACCTATTACAACAAATCAATCTAGAATATCTTCTAGAGATATCTGGTTCAAATATTACAACAAAAATGAAAAACAAAATATCGAATTAAACTAGTTGATGCTCATGCATCCCTTTCATGCACCTAGAATTGGGATTGTATGTAAATTTGAATGAAAAATTGCCTCAACCTCAAATGCACGCCCTAGTCTCCATTTTGAGCCAATTTTTGTGGTTCAACTTGAATAAGATGTAGTTTTTTATTTTACACATGTATATAAACTTATATTGGCATTTTCAGACATAAATCTACCTGGTGTGCATAAAGGCTAATAATTTCATTAGAAAACCAAAGGGCCAAATTGTTAAAGTAGGATATATTAAATTGCACGCCCAAAGTTGGATATGGCTCCATAATTTAGAATTTAAGTTGTAAATTGATCATTACAATATGTATAATAACTTGTTTGTACAATTAGTAGTGCATTTACACTACAAAAAGTATGATTTCTATGCACAAAGATTAATGACATTTTGATGAATCAGAGGATGGTGGGTTAGGAGAGAAACCAAGGTCGATTTTTCATTAAGAGTCATAAAAGAATCTTCTGTGCAAAAATAGGCAAGAGATGCATAGTAAAATCATCAAAATGCACAAAGTGTTTGTAAAAGGTAACCCAATGTTGTGATATACCTTATATTTGAGTTGTGCATGTTGTTGAAGATGCGGTTTATCATAGTATACATGCTCATGTTGTTTATTTTTCAATTTCAAGTTTAAAAAGGGTGGGTGTGTTGAATTTTCTTTCAACCCTAGGTATTCTCTGATACCACGTTGAAAATATTACTTCAACACCTAGGTACTTTGTTATCTAGTGATTTCCTTACTGCAATCAGATTAACATCTCTCAAAACAATAATACACTACTGGAATATTCAAATCAATATCATGCTACATAATCATAAACTAGGAAACCAAATCAAGAACAAATGAACACCAGAATTTTTGTGTAAATACTCTTGGAAAAAACCTGGAGAGAAAACCAGTGTTGAGAATGATTTTACTATGCTAAAATCACGGCTCTCATAATAGGGATAATGGCCCACTCATATAAATAAAACTGCAGACTAACTTGGAAAGGTATGATTTGTTGTACAACCAATTCTAGCACACTTTTATAGGTATTTGCGACTGTCTCTTTAGTGACCCATGTATATTCGCGACTTGCCCCATTGTGACCTGCGGATGTCTGCAACTGTCTCCATTGTGACCCGTGGATTTGTACAGAAAGTCCATACATAAAAATTTGTATAGTCTGACTCTTTCCTATGGATTTCTTATGCTGAAACCCTCCTGCATATGCCTTGGTTCTCTCTTCTCCTTGATCCGTATGATCTCTATATGAAGGTCCTTATTCACGTATCCAATATCTTGAACCATTTTCCTTCATGATCCAATACTTTGTGTGTCGACTCTGTCAACAAAATTCTTGTCAAGTGTCTTTCAAGTTTAATCCTTGGTCCTCTTGAATAATTTCCCTTCATGATCCAAGCACTCAAGCAGAGGTCCTTCTCTAATCCAGAGTATGACCTTGGAGACTCCACACTAGAAAACATCATTCTTTGCTATCTCTGTGTGAATTGTATCTTCCTCCTTTTCCTTTCCTTTCTTTTATAATCACGAGTTACAATCTATTTCTAATATCAAAAGTGATCTACAATTGAGATTACTTCTCACACTCACTTGAGATTTAGATTACATAATACATGCTAAGTACTTTTAGCATGTTTCTTAAATAACTCAATTAACTAATTACATAATTAATTAATAAAATCAATTTACTTTAATAATTCCTTTAATTAAATTAAATTCAAGAGTAGAAGGATTTGGATGATTTCCACACATATAGACAAATAGACATGTGATAAAATACTTGTCCGATGCTACCACTAACATCAATAGGTTGTGTAAAAGAGGCAAAGTTTTCCTTGTATTTTGCAAGGTATAAATTGTACTATGTGACTAAATGAAAATGCATGCTCAAGCTTCACTACAGCTCCAAAATTTGTTTTATAAGTTTTAATATGGAGTTACATAAATGGTAAATTTATCTATGCATCTAAATTTCAATTGAAGAATAGGAGAGGTTGCTTTCATGCACCTAGATTTGGGATTTTGATGTAAATTTGAATGCAAAATTGTCACAACCTCAAATGCACGCCCTAGTGTCAATTTTGAGCCAAATTTTATGGTTCAACTTGCATAAGCTGTATTTTTCGATTTTACACCTATCTATAAACTTATAATGGCATTTTCATACATGAACATACATGGTATGCATAAAGGCTAAGAATTGCATTGTAAAACCATAGGGCCAAATTGTTAAAGCTAGCTATATTAAACTGCACACCCAAATTTGGATATGGATCCATAATTTAGGATTTAAGTTGTAAATTGATAATTCCAATATTCATAATATGTTTGTACAATTAGTAATGCATTTACACTCTGAATGATATTTTTTCTATGAACAAAGATTCACGACATTTTGATGAATCAAAGGATGGTGGGTTATGAGGGAAACCAAGGTCAATTTTTCATGTTCAGTCATAAAAGACTCTTTGTGCAAACATACTCTTTAATTTGCAATGTCAAACCTATAATAAGTAACAACATTAAAATGCACACCCAAGCTTCCTTGTAGATAAAAAATGGTCTTAAGGGTTGTAATATGGAGTTATATCATTGTAAATTTACATATGTCATTTAAAGTGGAATTGAAGAACATGAGAGGTTTCTTTCATGTAGCTATATTTGGGATATCATGTAAGTGTGAATGCAAAACTACCTTAGAGTAAAATGCACTCCCTAGTGCCAATTTTGACCCACTTGAACCAATTGAATTCTTGTTACTAACTTTAAAATTTGGCAACATCACCATTCTATTAGTGTCACATGTGCATCTTTGAAAATAATTAACAACAACCTACAACAAGAAGAAATGGAAATGGAAAACATCTTTAGAAATACATGGAAAAAATTATACACACTAATATACAACATGGTATACCACCTAGATGTTGAAAGAAGTAAACAAAATAATACACGTATTACAAACATTTTCTTTTCCTACATAAATTTACATGACTTCAATTGAAAATTCATGGTTTTCCCAAGAGTAGTTGCTATTCTATTCATCCATATGTAGTGAATATTCCCAAAATATTTGGGATGCATAATCATTGATTTGGAATTTTTTTAAGAAAACATATTATATGTTCATGGAAAATTTTGTATATTTAAGTGAAAACTATAAGTGTATAAATAACTATTAATAATAAATTATGATACAAGTAATTTTTTTTTCATTGAAAATATGCAAATTTGTAGCCTAAATTTCTTCAAAACAAATAAAATTTACCCAAATTGGTGAAATTCCACTTAAAAAAAAACATATAATCAAAGCAATGAATATACATTGACAACTGCAAGAATTCTCCCAAAACATCTTGATTCCTTAACAACCCTCAACAATTGATCATTTTGATATTTATAACATGTTTGTAAAATTAGTAGTACATTTACACTAAAAAAAGGCCGATTTCTATGCACAAATATTCAGGACATTATGATGAATCATAGGATGGTGGGTTATGAGGGAAACCGAGGTCAATTTTTCATTTTCAGTCATAAAAGATTTTTTTGTGCAAAAATACTCTGTAATTTGCAAGGTCAAAAATGTACTAAGTGACATGTTTTAAATGCATGCCCAAGCTTCCTTGTAGCTCAAAAATTCTTCTAAAGGTTGCAATATGGAGTTAGATACATTGTAAATTTACATATGTCATTTAAAGTGCAATTGAAGAACATGAGAGGTTTCTTTGATGCAGATAGATTTGAGATATCATGTAAATGTGAATGTAAAACCACCTCAGAGTAAAATGCACACCCTAGTGCCAATTTTGAGCCAAATTGAGTGGTTCAACTTGCAGAAGGTGTCATTTGTGATTTGACACATGTCTATAACCTTATATTGGCATTTTCAGATAGAAACCTACCTAGAGTTGATAAAGGCTAACAATTATTTTCTCTTTTTCTTTAAACAACAAGTGTTTATTCTTATAAAAATTCTTCTTTCTCAACATAATTTAAAATTCCTTACAAATACTAAGCATAGTATAAAATCTATATGAGTGGAAATATGAAATTCCACATTGTCGTAAGTATATTGAAACCAAGAAATTATAAACAAAATCTCTTGCTCACATATCTTTGAGATGAACATTTCTTGTAAATATCCTTTTGATAAACAAAACACACATTGGTCAATAAGAGATGATTCATTAAAGGAACACTATAAGTCATTTATATTAAAAATATATATACAAAGTATTAGGATAAAATACTAGAATTATCAAAATTACAAAAGATGTCCAAATCACATCCTCACACACAATACTTAAACTTAATATGACTAATATATAATGGTTTGAGCCTATTTAGGCATCACACATTTCCTCGTCTTCGCTAATGTATACATTATTCCCAAAGGCATATCAACTAATGCTATCAACTCCATTATTATCCTTAGTGTGGCATATGGGACATTTTAGAACATGAAGATCATGTTTAATCCCCATTAAATCATTCATAATTATGTTTAGTTTTTTTTTTCGACCATGAGCTGAAAGTCCACTGTGGGTTGTTCATTCCTTGCATGAGATTTAAACATTGTATCCCTTGCTTCATGATCACTCTTAAATGAACAAGTAGGAACTTCAGGAAATGTATTTACAGACCTTTTTGAAATAATTGATGTTGTGGGAACATCAACTGCAGAATTTGTAACACTAGCAGTTATTGCAAAAGTATTCCCAATCTTTGAATTACTCTCATTTCTCTGGTAATTTGAGCCTTCCATTGCCATTATACAAGTGTAATCGTCAAGATTAACAATGTCCAATATTTGATTATCTTTAGAATACAAAAGATAAATGAAATGACCATTAAACGGATCATGATCCAAATGAGAAAATCTATATAAGTTTTAATCCTTGATTGGATTTCCAAAGTACAAGTTTATACTCTTCATGTGTGAATTATCACACAATTCATTCCTACTGACAATTGTATCAATCAAATTATGAATATCGTCATTAAAACCATATGTTGGTTTAATTAGTTAATAATTATGATACTGACTAATATTATAGTACTCAAAAAAACATTATGATTTATAATCAGTAGGTTGTACTTTGAAAAACATTTCGATTTGTAATCATTAATAAATTTGATTTTATGATTGTGTCTAAATTTTTATATTGTCATATTTAACACTTTTAAATTCCTCCAAAAGAAATCTGTGTGTGTGTGTGTGTAACCCATCAAAAATTTGTATTTGAAATTACAAAGTATGCTTATTATTATTTTCTATATTTTTAATTTGAACTTAACTATATGGTTTGTAATTTGAACTTATCTATATGGTTTTTGTGGGGGAGAGATGCAAAGAACTTAGGGGAGAAAGTGATAGGAAGAGGGAAAAAAGGGGAGAGAGTGAGTGAGCATGCGAGATATCAGAGAGAGAGAGAGAGAGAGAGAGAGAGAGAGAGAGAGAGAGAGAGAGAGAGNCATAGGAGCAGGGGGAGAGAGGGAGATAAGGGGAGAGAGTGAAAGGGAGATAGAAAAATATTATTTCCATTGTCTAGCTCATGGTCTAGGTGTAATTCTAGGTCATGGAATAGGTATAGGTCATGGCCTAGGTATAGGTCACAGATGGAATGAATCTTGTATACATATTAAAAGTGGCAGGAAAGATCAAGGCACATGCTAATAGTGTCATTAAAAATGAAAAAAAATGGTTATTTTTGGCTCTCTCCCTCTGTTTCATTCTCTCCCTCTGCCCCTATATGCATATGAATTACCTAAATCCACTAGGTCTACCCTATATCCATCTAAAATTGGGCCCCCTCCTATACCTAACCCAACTTGAATCCTCCCCACACTCGATCCTAGCTAAGATTCTTATGGTCGTACCTCTTCCTAGAGTCCCCACAACCCATACACATTCAAACTAGTGCTCTAACCACTGCCCTAATAAATATAAGATTTATAGAGTGGGGAATAAAGAGAGAGGAAGAGGGATATAAGGGGAGAGAGTGAGTGAGCATGCGAGATGTCAGAGAGAGAGAGAGAGAGAGAGAGAGAGAGAGAGAGAGAGAGAGAGAGAGAGAG
>ML779741.1:636930-647934 GCA_009831015.1 Picea engelmannii | reverse complement strand
AGAGAGAGAGAGTAAAATAAAGAGGGGGGTAGAGAGAGAGGAAGATAGAGAGAGTGTGTTGTTGGCATGTTTACAGGCAGGTGTGCTTGTCATTGATGGAAAGATCAGAGTATGCAGCGATGGCAAAACAGGGACAACATAAGCTCAGAAGAGATACTGCAGAGGTGAACGAAGAGTGAAAGAGTGTGCATGTTTATTTGATGGCAAACAGGCAGGCAAGGAAGATCAACAGTGCAGGGATAATTGCATGGAAAGATCAGAAGCGTAAACTCCATTTCAGATACAGGGCATTGGAGGAGTCAAGGAAGAAACTCACGACAAGAATGCTGAAACGACGAAATGAGAAATGCCAGAATATGTTGATCCGACTCCATTTCAGAGTTTTGGATACTGGGAGATTGACAAGTCAAGAGTTGAGACTCTTCAACACAAGAGTCCCGGAGTTGCGAAATCTGGAATCCCAAAATCCCGAAAGAGGCACATCAACAAGAGTTTTGCAGACCAGGAAATAGCTCCATTTCGGAGTCCCAGATACTGGGAGTTGAAGTGTCGAAACACTTCACCACAGGGGTGTCGAAATTCCGAAACGACGAAATGCGAAACGCCGAAATCCTGAAATAGGCACATAAACGAAGAGTTTCACAGATCGGGAAATAACTCCATTTTAGAGTTTCGGATACCGGGAGTTGGAAGAGTCAAGACTCTTCATCATCAAGAGTCCCGGAATCATGAAATGTGAAACGCTGAAATCCCGAAAGAAGGAGGACAGTTTTGGATACCGGGAGTTGGAAGAGTCAATACTCTTCATCATCATGAAACCCGAAGTCGCGAAATGCGAAATCACGAAATGTCAAAGACTCCATTTCGGAGTTTCGGATACCGAGAGTTGGAGGAGTCAAGAATCAAGACTCTTCATCATAGGAGTCCCAAAGTCGTGAAACCCAAAGTCACGAAATGAGAAATCACGAAATGTCAAAGACTCCATTTTGGAGTTTCGAATACCAGGAGTTGGAGGAGTCAAGAGTCAATACTCTTCATCACAGGAGTCCCGAAGTCGCTAAACCCGAAGTCGCGAAATGTGAAATGTCAAAGACTCCATACCGAAGGTTCGGATATCAAGAGTTGGAGCTGTCAAGGACTCTCATGACAGGAATCCCGAAGTTGAGAAGTGTGAAAAGCCGAAAAGTTGATTTGACTCCATTTTGGAGTTTCGCAGACCGGGAGGTGGAGTTGTCAAGAACTCTCACATCAAGAATGCCGAAATCGCAAAATGTGAAATCCCAAAATGCAAAATGTGAAAACACCTTTTTGGTGTAGGCCTTGGTCATCGCTGGTGGTCACATCGTCGAAGAGATGTAGAGAAGAGCTCGAAGAGACAAGCTCCATTTTAGATTTTGGGACATGGAGAGTCGAGACTCCTCACCACAAGAATGCCGAAATGTCGGAATTCCAAAAGGTGAAATTGTGAAAGCACTTTATGGATAAGCACTTGGTCACCGCTGGTGGTCACATCGTCGAAGAAATATAGAGAAGATCTCAAAGAACCAAGCTCCATTTTGATGTTTCGGGGACCGCGACATGGAGCGTCAAGAAAAATTACCACAGGAATGTTGAATTTCTGAAATGCCGAAATGCGAAATAAACGCAAGATCCTACGGATCCAATCCAATGGTGCAGGTGAATTTAATTATGATCGAAGGGTTACTGTTTCTCTTCACAGTTAATCAATCAGTGGTGATTCAGTTGCTGAAGTGGTCTTTGGAGGTTCACAGTGTAACTGCTAGAAACCACTGATGGTTTATGCCATAGGACTCAAAGAGACTTCTGTGTGATTGCCAGAGGAGCTGAAGAGTCTCTAGGAATCTGTGAGTGGAATGAAGACTGTTCATAGAGGCAATTAACAGATGGATCTAACTGTGAGAGAAGCTGAAGAGTTGCAATGATGAACAGGTAGAGTAGTCAAAATGAAAGAGCATGTAGAAGCATGGCAGTGCAACATGCACAAGGTGCACAGAGACTATAAGTATGCAGAGCAGAGAAGATATGGGGGTTGTTGTTGTTGAGAGGGATTCAGGAGTGTAGAAGGAGGATTGTGCAGTAGCTGAAATACATAGAAGAGGAATGGAGCATTGAATGGAGATGGCGCATAGAGAATAAAAGGCAGAAGCACAAAAAGCGCAAAGCATGTGTGGAGTAAGATAGTGAGACACTAAAGGAAGGCTGAGGTGCTCTTGTAGAGAAAAACAGAAGATCAAAAATCCCAAGAAGATGCTGACAGAGAGACATTGATACAGGAGAGTTGAGCAGCATAGCAGAACAGTGATAAGTCTGGTAAGCCAATGATAAATATTGTATCACTGTGATAAGTTTCATTAGAAAAAAAATATATGTTAGGGTGGAAGCGAGCTGCTAGGGAGGACTGTTGTCCTCAGAGGTTCAAGTAGGTGCTTGAACAAAGGGAGTTGTAGCTTCCATCTGGTTGCAGCTAGAGAAACCAGGGTGGCAGGGTGGTGCAAGGAAGAACTATTTTTCTCTGTTATACAGGTTGGTGCCTGTGTGATTGGAAGTTGGTGCTTCCATCCAGTTGGTGCTGAAACAATTAGGGAGTTGGTTCTTCCTTCTAGTGGGTGCTAGAGAAACCAAGGAGTTGGTGCTTCCTTCTAGTAGGTGCTATAGAAAACAGAGAGTTGGTGCTCTCAACAAGTTGCAACTTGGAAAATAGAGGTTGTAGCCTCATTATGAGTTGGGTCTCATATGTATGATAATGTAAAGAATGTACATATTACTTATCATATAAAGAAGAAGAGGTTTTTACCCTTTATGGTTTTCCTCAGGAAATATCTGTCTCTGTGTATCTCATATGTGTGAATGATGCTAAATGGTCTATTGCTTACTTCCCTGCATTATTGTGATTGTCATTGACTGATCTGGAAAGAGTTTAAAATAAGTATAATTGTTTAAGAAAGGTTACAACTGATTCACCCCCCCTCTCAGTTGTCCAACTTGGTATCAGAGTCAACCCCTTTTATCTAAGGGTAGATCCTAGAGCTTAAACATGTCAAGCCATGAAGGAAATTCAACCAATAAGGCCCCTCTATTCAATGGAACAAACTTTGCCTTCTGGAAAGTTAGAATGAGAACTTACATAATGGTTTTAGGTGCAGATGTCTGGGATGTGGTAGATATTGGTTATGTAAAGCTAGTTGTACTAGCTAATAAGGATGACAAGCTAGAATTTAACTTCAACACTAAGGATATGAATTTTATCTTGAGTGGGCTTGCAGAAGTAGAATTCGTAAAAGTTATGCACCTAGGAACTGCCAAAGAAATGTGGGACAAACTCATTAGCAGTTATGAAGGTAATGAGAAGGTAAAGGACGCCAAGATTCAAACCTATAGAATACAGTTTGAACAACTGAAGATGAAGGAAGATGAAACTGTTGGAAAATACTTTCTGAGAGTAGAAGAAATGGTAAATGCAATGAAAGAACTTGGTGAAAAAATTGAGGAACCTTCTTTAGTTCAGAAAATTTTGAGATCTCTACTAGATAGGTTCAACCCTAAGGTCTCTGCTATTGAAGAACTTAATGATATAAAAAATTTGGAGTTTGATCAACTTATAGGAACATTGATTGCATATGAAATGAGAATAGTTAAAGATAAACCCACCTCCAGAGAAGCATCATTTAAGGCAGACGAGAATGAGGATTCAGAGCCTGATGAAATTGAAGCAAAATTTGTGAAGAGACTGAAGAAGGAATCAAGAAAATACAAAGGTAAACTGCCTTTCAAATGTTTCAACTGTGGTAGGATAGGTCATTTTGCAAATAAATGTCCCCACAAAATAAAGGATCAGACATGTGATGATGAGGAGAAGCACAAACACAGAAATTTCTTTAAAGAGAATAACTTTAAGAAGAAAAGTCTTTGCGTAAACAATGATGATGATCCTTCAGATGATGAAGACAATGACTCCACTATTGAAGATAAACTAAATGAATTCATACTTATGGCCAAAGAGGATTATGATAATACAAGCATAGGAAGTGATGCTAATGAAGAAGAAGTTGTGGTTTACATGGAAGGAGAACTGATCAGTGCACTGGAAGAGATTGACAGACTAAGAATTAAGAACAGAAAGCAAAGACAATTGCTGATACAGTTCGAGAAAGATAGTAAAGAACCTGATGAAGACCTTGTCCTACTAAAAGTGGAATTAGAAGAGGCAAATAAAATCAAAGACATTCCGAAACGATAATTATCAAAAAAGAAGGCAAGATGTGAAGCCTTATAACAAGAAGTAGTGAAAACTAGGAAAAAGATGGAGAAGTTTCAAGCCTTGTATAATCAGAATCTGTCAAGTATCAAAGCCTCAGAAGGATTATCCACTAGTCTGAATCAGCAAAGGAATCCAAAGATGAAAACTGGTTTGGTTTATGAAGAGGGATCAAGTAGTGATAAGCCAAGAAACGAAGAACCCATCAAGTTTTTCAAATCTACAACCAATGACAACAACAAACCTGCAGAAACAAAGGAGGACTATCAACCGCCCAGGATGAGTAAAGAAAAAGGTGCCAGGATTGAATCTGTAGAACAAAGAAATAATGCACTCCCTGCTGAAAGACATCATCAGCATGGAAGAAATCGATTTACTCAAAGAAGACAACTATTTTCCAGGTACAAAGAATTTTTCTATGGCTATTGTTTCTACTGTTCTAACTTTGGTCACAAAGCTGTAAATTGTTCCTTAAGACTTAGACATGAGAAATTAAGATTTCAAAGGAATAAATACTTGCCACAACAAAGAATGATACAGCCAAGTAACAAACCTTCACAGATTGAAAATTGCCAAATTAAGTCTAGAGACATGCAACTAAGGAGGTCAAGAAATAATCAACAGTCAATGAGTAGACAACGCTGCAACAATAATTTTGACCTATTGAACAATGAGATTGAATGTTGCATCTGTCATAACTATGGACATAAATCTGTTGACTATTGATTAAGGAACTATGAACCAGATTTGAATTCCCCTGTTGAAAATGTCAAGGTTTGGAAGAAGAAAGAAAGTGACAAGTGTGGATTAGTGTTGTCAGCTCAAAGAAAAACGAACCCTTGGTATATAGATAATGGATGCTCCAAACATATGATGGGAGACAAAGGTAAGTTTCTATCTCTAAGTGAAAGAAAATCAGGAAATGTAACCTTTGGAAATGATGCTCTAGGTAAAATAAAGGGTAAAGGGATGGTGAGTTTAAGTAATGGAAAAGGAAAAGCCCAAGATGTTCTACTTGTAGATGGGCTGAAACATAATTTTCTCATTGTAAGTCAAATGTGTGAAAAAGGATGTGAATTGGTGTTCACGTCCAAGGAATGCAAAATAAAGTCTGTAAACTCAGGACAAGTGGTGGCCAAAGGCATAAGGACAGAAAATAACGTATATGTGTTGAAAGAAAATAGAGAAGAGTGACATCTAAGTAAACATGATGAAAGATGGTTATGGCATAGGAGACTTGGACATTTAAACTTTGACCACTTAATCAAGCTCAAAAATCTTGAGGCAGTAAAATATCTTCCAAGAATATTAAAGCCCCATGATTCGATGTGTAAACCCTACCAAGTAGGAAAGCTAACCATGACACAGTTTAAGTCCAAGAGATTTACTTCAACAGAGAAACCACTCCAACTAGTTCATATGGATTTATGTGGACCATCAAGATAGGAAGGCACAGGGAAAGAAAATTACTTCATGCTGATTATTGATGATTACTCCATACTTACTTGGGTTGCCTTTCTCAAGGAAAAAACTGAAGCATTTGAGAAGTTTAAAATATTTAAGGCTTTAACTGAGAATCAAATAGGCAAGAGGTTAAAAGCAGTAAGATCAGACAGAGGAGGAGAATTTATGTCAAGTGATTTCAAGGAATTCTGTGATAAGCATGGGATCAAGAGAGAATACACAATCCCAAGAACTCCTCAACAAAATGGAGCAGTTCAGAGGCAAAACAAAATAGTGCAGCAAATGGTCAGGTCAATGATGAATGAGAAGAACATTGGTCAAACCTACTGGGTCGAAGCAACACACAAAGCCGACCATGTTCGTAACAAAGCTCACCTCAGACCACAAAGTGACAAGACACCTTATGAACTATGGTATGGGAGACCTGCTTCAATCAAAAACTTCAAAGTCTTTGGGAGTAAATGTTACATAAAGAATAATGATGAGAACCTTGGAAAATATGATGACAGGGCTGATGAAGGTATCTTCTTAGGGTATGCTACAAATAGTAAAGAATACAGATGCTATAATAAGAGGATGCATAAAATGGTTGACAATATTGACATAAAAGTTGATGAAGGAATCCCAGCAAGAGAGGTGTACAATAATGAGTCATCTACAGAGGACACGGCTAAAGCTGAAGATGAACAGGTCCAAGAATCAGAAAATGAAGACTCTGAATTAGATGAAGACACATATACTCGGATAGATTCAAATCAACAGACAACTTCAAATTCCTCCTCCAGAATCACTCAAAAGAATCATCATGCGAGTCAGATAATTGGTGAAAAAGACAAAGGTGTACAAACCAGGAGAAAGATAATCAAAAACACCGAGAAATCACATATAGCTTTCATATCCATGCTAGAACCCAAGAACTTTAATGAAGCTAGCAAAGATGACCTTTGGGTTAAAGCAATGAATGATGAACTTGATCAGATTGAGAAAAAAAATATGTGAGAGATGGTTCATAGACCGGAAGGGAAAAATATCATTGGTTCCAAATGGATCTTTAAGAATAAGTTGAATGAGCAGGGACAAGTCGTCAGGAACAAAGAAATATTGGTATGTAAAGGCTATGCTCAAATATAAGGACTGGATTTTGATGAAACATTTGCGCCCATAGCAAGGTTAGAAGCTATCAGAATATTTCTTGCCTATGCTTGTCATAAAAGGTTTAAAGTCTATCAAATGGATGTCAAGTCATCTTTTCTAAATGGAGATTTAAATGAAGAAGTCTATATGGAACAACCAGAGGGTTTCAAACTGTCTGATAACCCTGACTTAGTATGCAAGCTGAAGAAAGCTTTATATGGGTTAAAACAAGCTCCTCGTGCCTGGTATCACAGACTGGATATGTATCTCAAAGACAAAGGGTTCAAGAGAGGAACAATTGACAACAATCTATATATCAAAACAGAGGGTGATGATTTGCTCATTGTGTTGGTCTATGTAGCTGACATCATCTTCGGATGTAATAAGGATTCATTGGTAAAATGGTTTTCTTCTGCCATGGAGTCTGAGTTTGAAATGTCTATGATAGGTGAACTATCATTTTTTCTTGGTCTGCAAATTACTCAGAGGTCTGAAGGGATGTTCATTTCTCAAGAAAAATATCTAAGAGAAATGTTGAAAAGGTTTCAAATTGAATATTCTAAACTTGTGGGCACACCTATGGTTACTGGATGCAAATTAAGAAAGGATGATGACTCACCTGATGTTGATCAAAGTTCATATAGGTCAATGATAGGCATCCTGCTATACATCACAACATCTCGCCCAGACATAATGCATGCTATTGGAATGGTGGGAAGATATCAATCTGCACCTAAACAGAGTCATTTGCTAGTTGTCAAAAGGATATTTAGGTATTTGAAAGAAACAATGACTTATGGTCTGTGGTATCCCATAAATCAGAATTTTTATTTAACTACCTATTTAGATGCAAATTGGGCAAACTGTGTTGATGAGAGAAAAAGAACCAGTGAAGGAGCATTCTTCCTGGGTGACTCATTAGTAGCATGGATTAGTAAAAAACAAAGTTCCATTTCTTTATCGACTACAGAGGTAGAGTACATTGTTGCTACTACCTGTTGCACTCAGGTATTATGGATGATTCACACACTTGCATACTTGGAGGTAAAATACGCAGCACCGATCCCAATTCATTGTCATAACACTAGTATCATCAGTGTGTCTAAGAATCCTGTACTCCACTCTAAGACCAATCATATTCCCATAAAATACCATTTTCTGAGAGAGCAGGTCACCAATCAGGTTGTTAAGGTCCATTACATTCCAACCATAGAACAAATTGCATACATCTTTACTAAACCCCTAGCCAAGACACCATTTGAATATCTCTGACAAAATCTGGGTGTCATCCCGTCTCACACCTAAGAGAGTCCATCCTATTAGGGGGAGCTTTGTATTGATTGAATATCTGACACCTCCTAAAAATTCTGCAACAACTCAGGGGGAGCATGTTTTCTTTGACATTGATGTCAAAGGGGGAGAAAAGGAGTGGTCCAGACCGGATGCTACAGTTGGAGGTCCAAACAGTTTAGTGCACTCGTTCAGGGTTGCCATCAATGCCAAAGGGGGAGATTGTTGGCATGTTTACAGGCAGGTGTGCTTGTCATTGATGGCAAGATCAGAGTATGCAGCGATGGAAAAATAGGGACAACATAAGCTCATAAGAGATAGTGTAGAGGTGCACGAAGAGTGAAAGAGTGTGCTTGTTTATTTGATGGAAAACAAGCAGATAAGGAAGATCAACAATGCAGGGATAATTGCATGGAAAGATCAGAAGTGTAAACTCCATTTCGGAGTTTCGGATACCGGGCATTGGAGGAGTCAAGGAAGCAAATCACGACAAGAATGCCAAAACGATGAAATGCAAAACGTCGGAATACGTTGATCCGAATCCATTTCAGAGTTTTGGATACTGGGAGATTGAGAAGTCAAGAGTTGAGACTCTTCAACACAGGAGTCCCGGAGTTGTGAAATCAGGAATCCAAAAATCCTGAAAGAGGCACATCAACAAGAGTTTTGTAGACCAGGAAATAACTCCATTTCGGAGTCCTAGATACCGGGAGTTGAAGTGTCGAAACACTTCACCACAAGAGTGCTGAAATGCCGAAATGCCGAAATCTCGAAATAGGCACATAAACGAAGAGTTTCGCAGACTCGGAAATAACTCCATTTAGGAGTTTCAGATACTGGGAGTTGGAAGAGTCAAGACTTTTCATCATTAGGAGTCTCAGAATCACGAAATGCGAAACGCTGAAATCTCGGAAGAAGGAGGACAGTTTCAGATACCGGGAGTTGGAAGAGTCAAGACTCTTCATCATCACGAAACCTGAAGTCGCAAAATGTGAAATCACGAAATGTCAAAGACTCCATTTCGGAGTTTCAGATACCGGGAGTTGGAGGAGTCAAGAATCAAGAATCTTCATCACAGGAGTCCCGAAGTCGCGAAACCTGAAGTCGTAAAATGCAAAATCACGAAATGTCAAAGACTCCATTTCGGAGTTTCAGATACCGGGAGTTGGAGGAGTCAAGAGTCAAGACTCTTCATCACAGGAGTCCTGAATTCGTGAAACCCGAAGTCGCGAAATCTAAAATCGTGAAATGTCAAAGACTCCATACCAGAGGTTCGAATACCAGGAGTTGGAGATGTCAAGGACTCTCACGACAGGAATCCCAAAATTGCGAAGTGCGAAAAGATGAAAAGTTGATCTGACTCCATTTTGGAGCTTCGCAGACTGGGAGGTGGAGTTTTCAAGAACTCTCACATCTAGAATGCCAAAATCGTGAAATGTGAAATCCCAAAATGTGAAATACCGAAATGCAAAATGTGAAAACACCTTTTTGGTGTAGGCCTTGGTCACCGCCGGTGGTCACATCGTTGAAGAGCTGTAGAGAAGAGCTTGAAGAGACAAGATCCATTTCAGATTTTGGGACATGGAGAGTTGAGACTCCTCACCACAAGAATGCCGAAATGCCAGAATGTCGAAAGGTAAAATTGTGAAATAACTTTATTGATAAGTTCTTGGTCACCACCAGTGGTCACATCATCGAAGAGTTGTAGAGAAGAGCTCGAAGAACCAAGCTCCATTTCGGAGTTTGGGGGACCACGACATTTAGCGTCAAGAAACTTTACCACAGGAATGTCGAAATTCCAAAATGCCGAAATGCAAAATAAACGCAAGATCCTACGGATCCAATCCAACGGTGTAGGTGAATTTAAGTATGATCAAAGGGTTATTGTTGCTCTTCACAGTTAATTGATCAATGGTGATTCATTTATTGAAGCGGTCTTTGGAGGTTCACAGTGTAACTTCTAGAAACCACTGATGGTTTATGCTAGAGGACTCAAAGAGACTTCTGTGTGATTGCCAGAGGAGCTGAAGAGTCTCTAGGAATTTTCCAGTGGAATGAAGACTGTTCGTAGAGGCAATTGATAGATAGATCTAGCTGCCAGAGAAGCTGAAGAGTTGCAATGATGAACAAGTAGAGTACTCGACATGAGAGAGCATGCAGAAGCATGGCGGTACAACATGCATAAGGTGCAAAGAGACTATAAGTATGCAGAACAGAGAAGAGATGGGGGTTGTTATTGTTGAGAGGGATTCAGGAGTGTAGAAGGAGGAGTGTGCAGCAGCTGAAATACATAGAAGAGGAATGGAGCATTGAATGGAGATGGCACATAGAGAATAAAAGGCAAAAACACAGAAAGCGCAAGTCATGTGTGGAGCAAGACAGTGAGACACTAAAGGAAGGCCAAGGTGCTCTTGTAGAGAAAAATAGAAGATCAAAAATCCTAATAAGATGCAGACAAAGAGACACTGATACAGGAGAGCTGAGCAGCATAGCATAACAATGATAAGTCTGGTAAGCCAATAATAAATATTGTATCACTGTGATAAGTTTCATTAGCAAAAAATTATATGTTAGGGTGGAAGGGAGGTGCTAGGGAGGACTGTTGTCCTCAGAGGTTCAAGTGGATGCTTGAACAAAGGGAGTTGTAGCTTCCATCTGGTTGCAGCCAGAGAAACTAGGGTGGCAGGGTGGTGCAAGGGAGAAGTATTGTTCTCTGTTATACAGGTTGGTGCCTGTGTGACTGGAAGTTGGTGCTTCCATCCAGTTGGTGCTGGAACAATTAGGGAGTTGGTGCTTCCTTCTAGTGGGTGCTAGAGAAACCAGGGAGTTGGTGCTTCCTT
>ML779741.1:599771-636390 GCA_009831015.1 Picea engelmannii | reverse complement strand
GTGATACAAATGAATTACGTTAAATTACTCACAATCGATATTATATGAGAGAATATGTGAGAGTTTCAGAGGGAGGGACTAGAGGAAGACAAAGAGCGTGGGTAGAGATATAGGAAGATAGAGAGGGGGGGGGTGTAGAAAAAGAGTGTGTGAGAGTGTGATAGGGATAGAGAGAGTTTTAGGGACATAACCTCCCTAACCCCTCACATAGGTAGAATACTATATTTTCCATGTAATAAAGGTTGATATTAATTAGGCCTAGTAATAATGAAGAATAAGTCAAATATAAGAAGACCTAATACAAGCATCTTCTTCTAGAAGGGTCTTCCTCTAGATTGTTCTTTTGGATAGATAGATTTAGTATAAATAGGAGTCATGGGTATGAGAAGTTTATTCTGGAGAATTATTTTAACAAAGCCTTGCTCTGCTAGAGGTTTCCCCCTTCGAAGAAGTAAGTGAACATTGTTTCCTATCAATAAAGGTATTATTATGGTGTTGTGGATCCATTTATTTTTTGTTCTGTTGTTATTAGCTGCAATATTTCTATTTTTGTTGTTGTTGTTCCACTATTATTCACTATGATATTTCTACTTATGCTATTATAATGGACCTGGAACCTAACAAGTGGTATCATATCACTTTCCTTGGAAGGAATAGTGGGTAATTTTTTTTCCAGGTAGATAAGTATTTTGGCATCTTTAATCTATAGAGATCTATTGTTTAGCACATAAATTTGCAGTTGGGGAAGCATACACACAAGAACTACAAGTGGAACTTAAGTGCACATTCTTGGCCACCCTTGTAACCCATGTTGGTACCCCTTCGAGTGGTATCACAACAGACAACACCTGTATATGGATTATCCTAGATATCCTGAAGTCCTTCATAGATAAACTGATTGGTCGCTTGACTTCCATAGTTCCACCGAGAACATCACTTGTGAAGATACTCTCTAGTACCTGGGTAATCAGGTAGTATGGCTAAGGGTACGGTCTATCATCCTTAGTTTGTGCCCTGAGATATTGGTTCGAGTACTACTGTTTGACCCCACACGTATATTAGAGAGATATAGCATAGAGAAAACCCTTGTCTATAAAAACCCTACAAAAAAAAAAAACCAACCCATGGGACATAAACAAAATAGAAAGGGAACATACAAGATTTCTCTTGTTCATAATTTGTGAATTTCAACACTTCTTTTTTCCTATTAAGAATTTTGGCATTCTTACACTGCAATATTATTCATATCGGAGTATAACTTCGCAGGAGTAAAAATTAAAAATTAAAAAATAATAATAATTAAAAAAAAAGTATAGTGGTCTTGCCGACACACTTATTTGGGACCTATCCCATTGGATTCATCTTTTATCCATGATCTTCATGCTACCTATAATTTTTAATACAATTTGTTTAGTGGACTCTACCCATTTCCTGACACCCTTATTTGGGCCCTATCCCACTAGATCCTCCTTTTCATCCTGATCATCGTGGTACCTATTACTTGTCACCATTATTGTCAATGGTCCCACCCACCCTTCTCGACACCCTTATTCACCACCTATCCCATTTTCCTAACCATTTTTACCTCTTCGAAAATGGCCACCACCCATGCCCAAGAACTCAATACATTGATTTTTGACAACACCGAGAACAAGAAGGAAATCAAGAATATCAATGCCAACATTAGCAAGATCAATTCCTCTGTTCAAATCCTCCAAGACTAATGTGCTAACATCAAAGACATCAAAGGCACACTTGACCAATTGATGGACCATTCCCTTAACCCTTCCTCTTCTAAACAACCATCCTATCAGGAAGAAAGTGACTCTTTCCATTACCAAGGTCCTCATTCCATCCACCTTCCTCAAGATCTACGCCTTCCCAGAATTGAGGTGAATAAATTTTATGGCTCATATCTCATAGGTTGGGTCACTGAAACGGAACATTATTTCACTTTGCATGGAATTACCGATGATTTAGCCAAGCTTCATTATGGTATCCTACATTTGGATACAGAACACTGGAAATTGTGGAAATGGTGTCGAAAGGCACGCCAAGGGTATGTTTCCTAGAACATAGGTTTTTGTAGAGATTTATGATCTCTTTGACTTTGACACCCACCATTTAGGTCATTTGACAAAGTTGGAGCAGTCTGGGATAGTGGAATACCTTATCGTAGAATTTGAACACTTGGATTTCATAATGGAGGGCATGTGAGATGCTTTCTTCAGGGAATGCTTTATCAATGGACTAAAAGATGAAATCCATTCCCTTGTTCTCATGACATTCCCCTAGACTTGGTTGGAAGTTACTCAATGATCCAAGGAAGCATAATAGATTGTCTCCTCCCAGATCCGAAAAATATCTTTTCTTCCTCACCTTAACCCACCAATCCCTCCCCTCCTACAACTCCCATTAAGATCCAGAAATTAACCCAAGCTGAAATGGATGAATTCGAACTCAAGGGTATTTTTTATAATTATGATCACAAATATTTTATTGGGCACAAGTGTAAGGAACAAAATATTTTCATGGCCATGACTGAGGATTTTTCTGAAGATGAGGAAGTTGTTTCACCTATGGATCAACTACCACCACCACTTGATATGACCCCACCCTCTTATCCACCAGAAATTGAACTGGTGATTTCACTTAATGCCCTCAATGGATTCTCTACTCCCCAGACCATCAAGTTAATTGGTTACATTAAGAATCATAAAGTCATCATCCTTATTGACAGTGGTACAAACCATAATTTTATTCATCACCACATTTCCCAAGAAGTCAATTGTTACATTTGTTAAGCCCTAAATAGTGGCACATTACCCCTTAATTGGGGCATATTACAATAGTAATTTTATTTTATTTATGTCATATTAGGTCCATTAGTTGTAATTGTACCTCCTAATCTCCTATATATACCAAGGAGACATTTTCATTTTGAATCATCTTGTATTTGGACATTTATGTTGGTATAAGGAGGTTACCCCCTCGAAGAGACTTATTATCTGAATTTATCTCTTTTTCAAGGTGTTGAGTATTTATTTTGAGGTTTTTCTTTATATATTGATATTTGGTTCTTAACATATGGTATCATAGCTCAAGGTCTTGGGGTTTCGCTGCTACATATGAGGCACCTTATAATTTTCTCTATAATTTTTTTTCTATGATGTTTCATAAGGAACCCCTTGGAGGATATTTAGTAGACGGATCAAGGTACGTTGGGTTAAAATTTCATCTCTTTAGGCCTTATAATTTTAGAGATACAACATGTGTAAGATAGGGTTCTGGAATCATCCTGAATTGATTCATCGCGTAATTTTCGCTATAATTTTTTTTTGTAATGTTTCATACCCTGAAATTTGGATTTTATTCACCAATATTAGTAAGGTATCTGTGATAAAAATTTCATCTTCTGGGTCATCTTACAATTGTAGATACACCCTGTGGAAGATAGGGTATCTGACTAGTCCTATTGACTAGTCTCAAGTAGGTGTTTCGGGTAAAACAATCATAAATTCTTCCTAGAGTATACAAATTGAGTGAGATTGGTCGCATTGGATAGTGGACAATTCATAGTATTTCTGGTAATATTTTCAGAATTTTATATCTATAATTTTTGTGCGGGGAATGCTATACAAGTGAGATCTACTGGAAAGGCCAAAAATCAACAATATTTGGGGAAGTTACCATAAATTCCACTTTGAAAATATAATTTTGATCAGACCTATGGAATTGCAGAGAATAAATATCAAAGAACTACAAAAAATAATTTTTCATACCCAGAAGGGACGAAACTTTGGAGATACAGCAGAATAAAGATGTTCTAGCAGGACCACCTCAAAATCAAGGTTTAAAAGTGATACTTGGCCAATAGGCCACAAAAAAAGGGAACTTCTACACAAAATAAGCCTCCAAACAGTCCTACTTGGACTCTTGATGATGGTGAAGAAATGCATAGGGACAAAAGAAGACAATGACAAAAGATGAATTGCAAGGGATGATGGATTCAACTGAAGCCAAATTGGAGGAAATAATGGATACTAATATGGATGGTTTAAAAAGGGATATGATGGAAGGATTGAAAAATTTCCTAATAGAGAGGACACCTGAAAGTGAAAATGTTTCCCATGAAATTCATGATGAGGACACAAGGAATATGAATCAAGAATGGAGAAACTCCATTTTTGGGTTGAATACCAACCATGTTCCTAAGATCGATATGAAGAAGTTCGATGGAAAGGACTCAATCACATGGATACTTCAGATGGAGCAATTCTTTGATCTACATAATGTACCACATACACAAAAGGTATGAATTTCTTCTTTATATTTATAACCCAATCAATTTGTGTGGTATCGATGGCTTTGTTCTTGCAAATCACTCGTCACTTGGACAATTTTCACAGAATAAATGATAGAACACTATGAGGATATTAGGAGAAATACCTTGTTTATCCAATTGATAAATCTCAAGAAAAAGGGTTCAGTTACAGAGCACACTCAGAACTTCCAAATATTGAATATAAAGGTAATAGATATTCCATATGAGCACTTGATTGATGTATTCATAGGAACTTTAAGGGATAACATTCAACATGAGGTTCAACTTTGGGAACCCAAATCATTGGAGAATGCATTTAGGGTGGCAAGAAATGTTGAAAGTAAAAATATGGCTATGGCTACTAGAAGGACCACTCCTAACATCTATCGAGATAATAATGCTCCATCTTCTAAAATACCTCAACCTACAAGGTTGACACCTCAACAATTGGAAGAAATAAAAGCAAAAGGTTTATGCTTTAATTGTGACAGCAAGTACAGTAAGGGACATAAGTGTGGTGAGAAGAAATTATTCTACATAGATTGTGAAGAGGAAGAAGATCAAGAACAAGAACAAGAACCATCTCAAGATGAAAACGTAGAAGCAATTTCTTTTGAAGAGTTGACTCCCACGATATCTTGTAATGCATTGGCTAGAATTAGCACTCCTCAAACCCTCAATATCGAAGGATATATCAAAAATAAAAAAGGTAATAGTCCTAATTGATTCTAGTAGTACTCATAATTTCATTCACTATAAATTAGCCAAAGCTCTCAATTGCTTTGTATATCCAGTGCCAGAGTTTCAAGTAATGGTTGTAGATGGAGGAACTATCAATTTCTTAGGAAAATTAAATAAGATCAATCTTACTATGGGGTAATATGTAATGAATAGTCCAATGATTGTTATACCCATGGGTGGTGCAGATGTAGTACTAGGAATCCAATGGTTACAATCATTAGGAACAATGGATTTTAATTTTCAAGAACTTTTCATGAAATTTTCATTGGAAGGAAAATAAATTGAGTTAAGAGGTATCACACGAAAACCTAGTAAGGTGATAAGATCTAATGGAATGAAAAAATTATTGAAAAAGGGGCATCAAGGTGTTATTTCACAACTATTCTCACTAGATGTTCAAACATCTAAGCCATATATTCCCATAGATCTCCAAGGGATCATTGATAAGCATTCCAAAGTATTTGAATATATTCCCAAAGGTTTTCCACCCACTCAAAATCATGATCATGATATTCACCTGATTCCTGGGAGTGTTCCTCCTAAAATCAGGTCGTACAGATACCCTTATGCCCAGAAGAGTGAAATTGAGCTTATGGTTGAAGAAATGTTATAGGTTGGCATTATTAGACCTATCCAAAGTTCTTACTCTGCACCGATGGTAATGGTATTCAAGAAATATGGCTCATGGTGTATGTGTCTAGATTATAGAGAGCTCAACAAGATCGATATTAAATATAAGTTTCCCATTCCTGTCGTTGATGAATTGTTAGATGAACTACATGGAGCAATCTATTTCACAAAGTTGGATCTTCGTTTAGGGTATCATCAGATTAGAATGAAGGAAGAAGATATCCCAAAAACAACATTATAAACTCATGAAGGCCATTATGAATTTTTGGTCATGCATTTTGGCCTTACAAATGCACCTTCCACATTCCAAGGGTTGATGAATTCCATTTTCAAGCCCTTCCGTCGAAAATTTGTGTTAGTATTTTTTGATGATATACTAATCTATAGCAAGTCTTGGGAGGATCATGTGCGACATGTTGACACGGTGCTACAACTACTAAAGGAGAAACAACTATATGCCAAACCATCCAAATGTTTATTTGGGGTGAAGGAGGTAGAGTATTTGGGTCATATTGTATCTCATGAAGGTGTCAAGGTAGACCCTAACAATATTAAGGCCATGATGGACTGGCTGATTCCCAAAACATTGAAGAATCTTAGAGTATTTTTGGGTTTGACAGGTTACTACCGCAAGTTTGTTCGGCACTATGGAAGAATAGAAACACCTTTAATGACACTAACTAAGAAGGATGCATTTTCATGGACTCCAGAGGAAACTAAACCTTTTGAACAACTTAAAGAGGTGATGTGCAAAGCTCATGTCTTGACCAATCCAAACTTCACAAAAACCTTTATTGTGGAATGTGATGCATCGAGAAATGGAATTGGTGCTATCCTAATGGAAGAAGGAAGGCCCCTGGATTTTGAAAGTCAGCCACTCAAGGGAAAGGAATTACACAAAACCATTTATGAGAATGAAATGATGGAAATACTACATGCATTGAAGAAATGGTGCCCTTACCTAGTAGGTAGGCACTTCAAGGTCAAAATAGATCATGATAGTCTTAAATGCTTCTTGGAACAAAGACTATCTTTAGAAGAACAACAAAAATGGGTGACCAAGATATTGGGTTATGATTTTGAAATCGTCTATAAAAAAGGGAAGAAAAATGTGGTGGCAGATGCACTCTCAAGAAAGGATGAATATGTTGAGGCCTTTCTTTGTGCTATCTCGATCATCCAACCCGATTGGATAATAGAAGCAAGGGATGAATGGAAGAATGATGAAAACGTGTGGACTCTCATTCAAAGGTTGCAATAGGATTCCAGTGCATCAGATACATTTACATGGAAAAATGATTCACTATGGTACAAAGATCGCTTATATTTATGTAAGAACTCCCAACTCAAACAAAAGGTGCTATTGGAATTGCATACCTCTCTGGTATGAGGGCACTCAGGATTCTTAAAAACCTACCATAGGGTCAAGAAGGAAATTTTTTGGGATGGACTTAAAACTGATGTTCAAAGGTTTGTGGCAGAGTGTTTGGTTTTCCAACAAAATAAGGTGGAAACAATTAAGACCCCAGGTCTCTTACAACCATTAGCCATCCCAAGTCAGTGTTGGGACAAGGTTTCCATGGATTTCATAACAGGGTTACCGAAGTCTGAAGGAAATATTGTCATCATGGTGATTGTTGATAGACCGACCAAGTATGCACACTTTTGTGCACTCTCTCATCCCTTCAAAGACAATACAGTTGCCACCGCATTCATGGATACAGTTCAAAAGCTACATGGAAGCCCAAAGATTATTGTAAGTGACAGAGATCGCATCTTCACTAGACAATTTTGGACATAATTATTTTCTTGTTTGGGTACTCAATTGGCTCATAGCTCATCCTATCATCCTTAATTTGATGGAAAAACCAAGATAGTGAAAAAATGTCTGGAAGGCTACCTTTGTTGCTTTGTCTCTGATAAACAAACATAATGGTTCAAATGGTTACCCTTGGCAGAATGGTGGTATAACACTTCCTTTCATACTGCAACAAAAATGACACCATTTATGGCACTCTATGGATACCACCCTCCTTCGATCACTTCTCCTCTAAAAGAAAAATCTAAGGTTCAAGTAGTGGAATATCACATCGAGCATCAACAACAAGTTCTCCAAATATTAAAGAACAACCTGACCATGGCACAAAATCACATGAAACAAAAAGCAGATCAACATCGTAGTGAAATAAGTTTTGAAGTAGGGGATTGGGTGTTTTTAAGACTACAACCATACAAACATATTTCCCTAAAGAAATCCAAAAAGGATAATAAATTATCACCAAAGTACTATGGCCCCTATAAGGTGTTGCAAAATATTGGTACTATGGAATACAAATTGGAGTTGCCTGCATCTTCCCGAGTACACCCAATTTTCCATGTTTCATGATTAAAGAAGGTTATAGGTGACAAGATCCCAGTTCAAACTATATTTCCAGAACTTGAAAAGGAAGGAAAAATCATATTGGAGCCTGAAGCCATCATTGATGGAAGAATTCGCCAACTGAGGAATAAATCCATTTCAGAGTATCTCATTAAATGGAGGAAACTATTGGCTGAATATTCCACTTGTAAAGATGAGTCTTTTATACAGAAGCATCCAAAGTTACTCAAGCATTGTGGACAACACTTGTCTCAAGGGGAGGGCCATGTTAAGTCCTAAATAGTGGCACATTACCCCTTAATTGGGGCATATTACATTAGTAATGTTATTTTATTTATGTTGGCTTAGGTCCATTAGTTGTAATTGTACCTCCTAGTCTCCTATATATACCAAGGAGACATTTTCATTTTGAATCATCTTGTATTTGGACATTTATGTGGGTATAAGGAGGTTTCCCCCTCGAAGAGGATTATTATCTGAATTTCTCTCTTTTTCAAGGCGTTGAGTATTTATTCTGAGATTTTTCTATGCTATATTGATATTTGGTTCTTAACAACATTCGTGTCGTCAGTAATTTTTAAATAATTATTTCCAATGGAGGTTCCATGAAATGTGCGGGACATTGTGAAAATGTGCAAATCCAAGTTGGTCAGTATCACCTGAAATCCCATATGTTTTCTATAGACATGGGTGGTTGTGACATTGTGCTCGGTGTCAAATAGTTACGCACTCTCAGCCCCATTCTCATGGATTTTAAGGAATTAACCATGCAATTACAATAGAATGGACAACAACATAAGTTCCAAGGAATCAAAAGAAGATACCTTGATATCATCGGTTCCCATCGAATGGAAAATGTCCTAAAAAAGGGTCATTTTGGCATTATTTCCCAACTCCAATCCATTCAAGCCATTGAGATACCCTCTATTCATCCTGGCCTCCAATTTATCATCTCTCGACACCAAGTTGTTTTTACCACTTCCAAGGAACTTCCCCCTTCCCATGGTTGATCTAGGTGGATATCAATGGCCACCCACCTATTCCAACTAGCTCAAAACAGTTTTATGGAAACTTACTTTTTTTATTAGTTTTTCAGTTCTTAAACTTCTGGGGCCATTTAGAGAGCCTAAAAAACATTTTTTCATGATCAATGTAACATCCCCGACAATCCATGCCGGGCCATACTATGCCAGAGAACACTTTCATTCTCTCTGTAGAACATATTGTAACATACCCAACATCTAACTGAGCTATGCCACATAAATTTTTTGAACTGTATGCAATTAAAATATATACATAGAGAACTCTTGCAAAAGCATTATGTATAAAACGTAAACATACAAATACATTTGTAAAGGAATGAATACACACTGAAATAATAGCAAACATATACATGCATCATATACAAGAAATACCCATAAAAATAAACATAGTTATAACCGCACATATGATAACCCATAAAAACAAGCACGTAAATAAAAATGCAACATGTAAATTTATCACACAATTGGAACTTGTCTTGGTAAGAATGTCACCAACTACATGTAGACCTTCCAAAAAACTCCCATCCTTAGACCACATTGTTCATCACTCTCAACAGTGAGTCATCCCCGAGCTGGGACTAAACTCCACCCGAGTAAAGGGATTCCTAACCAGGCTAAAGGCTCTAGACAACAGGAAATACTTTGTCTCAGGTGCCAACTCAAAATAAAAACCTGCCTCTTCAATATCCCATGGGCCTGAAAACCCACTTTCTCAGTCCAACTCCCAAGCTAACCAGATACACCGACACAAAAATGGCTATGGATACGGGTTTAGGTACAATCATGAAGATACAAAGGATAGCTCAATGGGTGTGTGCATGCTCATGGATGATTGACTGGATGACTGAATGATGGAAGGAATCATGGCAAGAATGATGGAAAAGATGATAGGAAATGAACTAAGTCCCAACAATATGTATGCATGTACCCAACTTGACACTTTTCATGTTGGGAGCTACTTTGGCCCACTTGTACCCAAATTTAGAACTTAGGATAAAATAATTATCCATAATTTATGATTTAACAAATATTAATATAATATTCCTTTTTGGCTTAAGCTCCCTAGATTACCCTTTTCCTTAACTTTTTAGGCCCCTCCCTTTCCCTAACTAGTGGAGTTTAGTCCTCGATCTCTTTTATCATGGTCGGTCTTTGAGCAACGATGTTATTTATATTAATCATGAGACATATACAAAAATAGGCGCACTGGCCTTTAACATCTAGGCTCTCTGGCCTAATCAAAACATAAGCATCCTAGCTTATAATAACTGGCTCACCAGCCTATAAAACACATCATATACACAAAAGGCTTCCTGGCCTCAAAATCACGTGCACTCAAGTTGCTACACGTAGTATCCAGGAATGTGCACACTTCATCATTTTACTATGCAGTACATGTGCACACTATTCCATGAAAGGTGCATACACAATGATATCAAATAGCTCACCATCTTAAGTACAATTTCATTTACATTTATAACTGGGTTCGACCTAGGGACATTACAATCTATCACCTCAATTATCGTTGAAGGCTCTGACTGAGACTAAAAAATTAATATCCTCATCGATACCTTTCCAACGAGCTATCGTGCTTCCCAAATGGAATCGTATGCCAAAGTTACACCATAGGGAAGTTGATACACCAAACTACCCAAAACAGGGTCCACAAAATTGTTGGCTTTACACATTCTAGGGTTAGGGTTTTGGATTTTATTTATGTTAAAAAGTACTTTGGAGCCTCATTGTAAAGAAAATTTTCTTGCAAATGCGAATAGCCTTCACATATTTTCTCAGAGGTAAAATGCCACCATTCTAGCGAGTCTTTCACTATGTATTTCTACAATTTTTTACATTTCGCTCATTAATAGAAATTGTGTATTATTGTATCTCTGTGTTTATGGTTATATATTTGATATATATCTGCAATATTATTGGATATCTGATATATCTCTGTACATTCCTTTATTATATATCCACTCTCATTTCGTGCCAAAAATAATCTGGATCAACGGTATCAAAACAAACAACGCTTGATCGTTTTTCAGTGCATGTCCCCAACGAGGTCCAAGTATAGAAAATTGGGTCTAGATCTTGTATCGCTTGAGGAAAATCGCTCTCACATGCCCATTAAACCCTCCACTACGAAATAAAATAAAAATAATGGAGAAAAAGATTTTATTAATATGTTTCTTGAGCAAGCTCTCACGCGACAAAGGGACGAAGTTATGGAGAGTTTTTACCACATCCTTCAAAGCCTGCTAATAACAAGATGCATGTCTTCATAAAGAGGCCATTTTGGAGGCACCTCTACTTTCAAGGTACAAGTTAATTTTGATATTCATGTACTTGAAGGACAGATAGATGCGGATGCCCTAGAAAAATGGTTAAATATGCTAGAAGGTTATTTCTCTATTCATAATTTCTCCGATAGGGAAAAGATCACCTTCACACTCCTTGAGGCTCTCCTCCATGTCAAACATTGGTGGTAAACTTACTGAGAGAAAAGTTCCACAGAGGATTCTGGAATATATGGGGTCGAGCCCACTTGAGATTTTTTTGTGGATGCGGTCAAGGAAAAATATTACCCTGTTGGGAACTATGACGACCAATACATGAGATGGAACACACTGCATTAAGAGAGGTGACAAGTAGTGTCAGAGTTCACCAATACCTTCCATACCTTGTGCACCCAGTTGGGTATCAAAGAGTCCTAGAAACATTTGGTTCTTAACTACTATGGGGCTCTACACAGATACATCCAAACTAAAATGTATTTTTTGGACGTCTCATCACTGGGTGCTGCTTATCGATATGTTTTTAAAATCGAGTAGAAATTTAAGCACTGGAACAAGCAGGAGTTATGGTATGCAAATCTGCAAAAACCAAAGTATGGTAAAGACAACCCTAACAACCATCCTTCTGAAAACCAATCCAAGCCACAATAAAATACTAGTAATGGAAAGATGAAGGACACTGGAAAATGGTGCAATTTCCACAGAATCCCTTGGCACAACACCAACAAATGTCACTCAAAAAATTCATTGGCGGCTGAGATCAAAGAAAAGAAGTCAAAAATTGATTCATAAAATACTAGTAGAAGATAGATCATCGACATAGGCCCCACTGCTATTGTCTCGACTGCAATAATTCAACCAAAAGAACCAATAGATCCTGAAGAGGGGAAACACCTTTTTCATTAACAGATGTGGGAGAAGGGGACCCGACTGCATTTTATTGTCGATAGTGGAAGCCAAAATAACCTCATCTCAGTAGAGGTCGTCAAATAGTTGGGATTGTCGACGACACCACACCCACAACCATATAACATAGGGTGGCTTCACTAGGGACGAGATCTTCATGTCATCCAACAGTTATGATTGTCATGCGAAATCCATCCCTTCAAGGATAAGGTATTGTGTGATGTTTCCCCATTAGATGTCTTTGATGTTCTTTTGGGCGAGCCATATATGCAAAAGCATCATGCTATTTATGAGTCTTGACCCTGTAGTTTCATTGTTTCTCTAGAGGGTCATCTCTATAGTATACCATAGGTAATTCCTACTACTGTCCCACCTAAACTGTGTCGCAAGGTAGTATTTCATGCTATGAAATTCATCTTCTTCACAATATGTTCAAAAGGTGAACAAAAGGACACTGTAACCACTACAACCTCAGTCCAAGCACCTTCTATCCAACAGAAGAATGTCGAAAAGATTCAAGAAAAGAACAAATATTCCTTCTACACACAGTCATCTCATGTAGCCATACTATTTAAATAGTTCCAACATCTGGTTCTCAACAACCTTCCACAAACCAAGCAATGCAACTTCTCCAGCAAGGCAAGCAACTCACAAAGGTCTAGATTCAATAAATGCTTCCTCCTCTCCCTCAAGAATTCAAATAAATGGAGACCATTTCTTACTAATGAGGGAGGATTGATCCAGGTGGATATCGGTGGCACCCACCTATTCCAACTAGCTCAAAACAAATTTTTGGCAACTTACTGTTTTTAGCAGTTTTTCAGTTCCTAAACTTCTGGGGCCATTTTGAGGGCCTAAAAAACATTTTTTCATGATCAAGCACCTTAATGAGACAAAGACTCTTATTGATCTCCCCAAATGAATCTCCTCATTGATACATTTCCAACGAGCTATTGTGTGCCCAAACAGATATCATATTCCAATGTTACACCCCTGGGAAGTTGATACACCAAACTACCCAAAACAGGGTCCACAAAACTGTTGGATTTTCACCTTTCGGGGTTATGGTTTTGGATTTTATTTATGTTAAAAAGTACTTTGGAGCCTCATTGTAATGATCATATTCTTACAAATGTGAGTAGCCATCACATCTCTTCTCATAGATAAGTTGCCACCATTCTAGCGAGTCTTTCACTATGTATTTATATAGTTTTGTACATTTCGCTCATTAATAGAAACTGTGTATTATTGTATCTCTGTGTTTATGGTTATATCTCTGATATATATCAGATATATTATTGGATGTTTGATATATCTAATCACATTTCTTTATTATATCTCCACTCTCATTTCATGCCAAAAAATAATCGAGATCAATGGTGTACATGATCATTCCATTCCTCTCATACCAAACAATCTTTCTCCCAATGTTTTCCCTTATCATCATCCCTTTTACCATAATAATGAGATTGATAAAATTGTTCATGAATTGATAGAAGCAAGTGTTATATGTCCTAGTACCATCCCCTATTATTTTCCTGTGGTCATGGTACTCAAGAAAGAAGGTACTTGGCGAATGTGTCCTGATTTTCGCATCGTCAAAAAACTTACAATCAAAGACAAATTCTCCATTCCAGTCATTGATGACCTCTTGGATGCATTTAGTGGTTCTCAGTACTTCACTAAACTTGATCTATGTTCTCTCTATCACCATATCCATATGAAAGAAGCATACATTCCCCAGAGTGCATTTAGGACTCATGAGGGTCACTATGATTTCCTGGTAATTCCCTTTGGCCTATGTAATGCTCCCTCCACTTTAAAAAGTCTTATGAATCATGTATTCCGTCCTTTTCTCTGTCATTTTGTCTTATTTTTATTTGATGATATTCTCATCTATAGTAAAAATTAGACATCCCATCTCTCCCATGTGAATCAAGTTCTCAATCTACTCTCTCAGCACCAACTTTTCCTCAAACAATATAAATGTGCCTTTGGAGCCTTAGAAGTGGAGTACTTGGGTCATATTTTCGGAAAGGAAAGCTATGCAGGATTGGCCTTTCCCTAAAACTCTTAAGATATTACATTTTTTTCTAGGTTTAACGGGATATTATCAGAAGTTTGTTCATAATTATGGAAAAATTGTAGCTCCTCTCACTGCTATCCTTAAAAGGAATGCTTTCACTTGGACTCTCTTTGTTGATCACTCCTTCCAAGACTTGAAAGACACTATGTGTTCAACCCCTATCCTATCACTTACAGACTTCACAAAGAATTTCATACTAGAATGTGATGCTTCTGGGAAAGGCATTGGGGTCGTCCTCATGTAAGAAGGCAGGACTTTAGCATTCACTAGCAAAAACATTTCAAAGAGACATTTGGGCCAATCCATTTATGAAAATGAATCCTTAGCTATTTTGCATGATGTGGATCTCTGGTGTCCTTATCTCTTGGGACAACGACTGCAAATTAAAACTGATCATCAGAGTCTCAAGTATTTTATGGAACAAAGAATCATCTCCAGAGCAACAAAAATGGGTGACCAGGTTATTTGGCTATGATTATGAGATTATTTACAAGAAGGGAAAGGAAAATGTAGTTGTTTATTCTCTTTCCAGGAAGTATGAAGAAGAATGGTCCCTTTTCTCCCTCTCTTTCATTATACCATATTGGCTCCAAGTTGTTCGTTGGAAATGGCTACAAGACCCCAAAATTTCTAGCATGATCCACCAATTGCAAAAAAATTATCCAGCATCTCCAGGGTCCTCTTGGAATAATGAAGAGATTCACTACAAAGGTCATTTTTATTTAAGAAAACAGTTGCAACTTAAATCCATTTTTTTTTTCTGAGCTTCCTGCTTCACCCAAAACTAGGCAATCTGGGTTTACCAAAACCTATGAACGTGTCAAACAATATTTTTTTTGGGATGGTATGAAATAGGAAATTTTCACCTTTGTGGATAAATTTGAGGTCTACCAATGCAACGAGGGAGAAAAATTCAAATCTCTTATCACACTTCAACCGCTTCCAATTCCCCCTGCCATTTAGAGAGATATTTATATGGATTTCATTGTTGGATTACCTAAATTGAAAAGTAAGTCAGTCATCATGGTGGTCGTCAATCGTCTATCCAAATATGCTCATTTCTTTTCTCTTCAACACCCATTCACTGCATCCACAATGGCTCAAATATTCATGAATAATATCTTCAAGCTTCATGGCATGCCTCATTCTATTGTTTCTGATAGATATCCCACTTTCACCATCAATTTTTGGCAAGAATTTTTCAAGCTACAGGGAACCCAATTGCACCTCAGCACAACCTATTATCCATAGAGTAATGACCAAACTAAAGTTTTCAACAAGTGTTTGGAAATATATTTGAGGTGTTTTACATCTGAGAGGAAACATTAGTGGGCTCAGTGGCTACCCCTCAATGAATGGTGGTACAACACATCTTACCATACAACTACTCGCATGACTCATTTTGAAGCATTATACATCCAAAATCCATCGTTAGTTCTCTCATACATGTCAAGTTTTTTCAAAGGTTTATGAGGTTGAAAAAAATATTACAGTCTGAGAGGCTATTCTTTGTTCCCTCAAAGAAAATTTGGTCATGGCTCAGAATCACATGAAGAAACAAGAAGATCAAGGTAATTATGAATGTCAATGTGATAAAGGGGACCAGGTGTTTCTTCAACTGCAACCTTATAAGCAGACTTCACTCAAATCTGAACACTGTCATAACATTTCTCCCAAATTTATGGTCCTTATATAGTTCTCAAGCGAGTGGGATCAGTTTCCTACCAGTTATCTCTACCCAATCATTCTAAGCTCCATTATGTTTTTCGTGTCTCATTCTTAAAGAAGGTGATTGGAACTAAATTCCAAACTCAAACTAGTCTCCCTGAGTTGGATGAAGAAGGTTCCATATGGTTGCAACCACAAGCAGTTTTGGACAATTGCGAGCGTCGTCGCCGTTAATGTACCATCAAGGAAGGAAGTGTTAATACAGTGGAAAGATACAACTCCATAAGACGCCACCTAGGATTCGGCCACCATTCTACAACAATTTCCTTATCTCAAGCCTTAAGGACAAGGATGTTCTTCAAGGGGGAGGGAATGTTAGGGATATAACCTCCCCAACTCCTCATCTACTTAGAATAATATATTTTCCATGTAACAAAGGTTGATATTAATAATGCCTAGTAAAAATGAAGAATAAGTCAAATGTAAGAATACCTAATAAAAGATTCCACTTCTAGAAGGATCTTCCTCTAGATTGTTCTTTTGGGTAGATAGATTTAGTATAAATAGGATTAGAGGGCATGAGAAGTTTAGTCTCAAGAAATGTTGTAATAAATCTCTACTCTGCTGGAGGTTTTCCCCTTGAAGAGGAAAGTGAAAATTGTTTCCTATCAACAAAGGTATTATTCTGGTGTTGTGGATCCATCTATTTTGTTGTTCCACTGTTATTCTCTGCAATATTTCTATTTTTATGTTGTTGTTCCACTGTTATTCACTGTGATATTTTTTCTTATGATATTATAATAGATTTGGTACCTAACAGGGAGGTTGTGTGTGTGTGTGTGTGTGTGTGTGTGTGTGTGTGAGAGAGAGAGAGAGAGAGAGAGAGAGAGAGACTGTGATAAAAATTAAGTAAGTTAAATTACTCACAATCAATATTATATGAGAAAATGTGTAAGAGTGTGAGAGGGAGGGACTAGAGGAATATAGAGAAGGGGGGTAGAGAGAGAGGAAGACATAGAGGGGGGTACACAAATAAGAAGACAAAGAGGGGATAGAGAGAGAGTGTGTTAGAGTGTGAAAGGTCAAGAGTGACATGGATAGAGAGAGAGAGAATAAGAAGATCAAAATTCATGAGTGAGATGGAGAGAGAGAGAGGGAGGTATATATAGGTGAAATGGAAGACTGAGGCAGATCCTAACAGTGTCATTAAAAATGAAAAAGATGGCTCAAATTGTTGTCTCTCTCCCTTCCTTATCTCATTCTCTCCCTCTCCCCCTCCATTCATAAGAACCAACTACCTCCAGTTCAACCCTAGTAGACCCATATATCCCTAGGCCCCCACCTATACCTAATCCAACTTAACCCTAGTGCCTCACACTCGATCCCAACTAAGCTCCCTATGGTTGTCCCTCTTCCTAGGGTCCTGAACACAACCCCTACATGTTAAAACTAGTTCTCTAACCATTGTCGTATGCCTTAAAGCACTTTCAATTCTAATACCACATATACCAATTGTTCACCATGGGGCCTACATAATATTAATTGGGATAAATCTTGAGATACTATCCATGAACACAACCTCAATCATGGTTGTAGTTAGATTTGTTAGAGGAATAAGACGAATAAATCCCTACAAATATTTTTTACTTAACTTATCCCCCTTATCCCCCTAACTTATGAGAAAATTCATGAATGGTATGAATCCCTTATACAAATTTCAAGTGGTAAGGAAAAACTAATCACATGCTAACAGTGCCATTAAAAATGAAATAGACATCTCTTGTTGGTTCTCTCCCTCCCTCCAGTTCTCTTCCTCTCACCCTCCATGCATAAAAACATACCCAATTCACTTTGTCCCTATACCCTTATATATAACTATAAAAAACATATTAAATACAAATATGAGTTTAAATTACATTACAAACAAATAAAAAATATAAAATAAACAAAAAGTAAAACAAATAGAAAATATACATTTCAAACATAAAAAACACTATGGCTCCAAAACTCGAGAAAATAAGCCATCTCCCAAACCAATTGACAACTGCATTGTTTGACCCCACCTGCTTGTGAGGAGAGTGTGTAGAGGATCAACCTACTACAATTTGCATTGGATCAATCCCACCTACCAGTACATATGTGAAGAGAAGCAACCCACTAACATTTGCATTGGATCAACACTTTTCAATAATGACAGTGTGCATAGGAGCATACCAGGACAAGGAGAGACTGGCCCCATCTGTGCATCAAAGGGATCGACCCGATAATATCTTCGATGTGTATCCTCGTTGTTGATATAGATAGAGAATGTATATCATGTAGTTGTTTGTCCCTTATTAAATGGCTCACAATGGTTATGTTTGAGTTCCATTCACTTCAAGTTTTCCCTATTATTCACTCATTAGTTTAGGTTTGATACATTGTATACTACATCACTTTTTCATATTGGTGTATGTGCAACAGAGAGAAAACATGGTTTGAAATAAAAATTCAATAGACACGATCAAACCATTAATATAGATCCAAGATTGACGGTTTGAGCTTATTTCGGCTAGTGAAAGTGAACACTGGATAACAAGGGGTTAGAGGCCTAAATTAAAAACCATTGTATTAATGTGTGATAATGTCTCATCACCTTATTCATTTCAGTACGCATGGGTGGTATTATGAAATAACTTTATCTCACCCCCGAAAGGCATGAATTGATGACAGGTGCCACAATGACATTAGCCAAATAAATAATGCGTCCTATCGATGTAATCCAAAGAATTTAAAAAAAAAGTTTTAAAACATTTCCTTGAAACAAATGAGGTAAATGAACACAACAAAAAATTTTACAAGTATAGTAGACTCCAGTAAAATTAGTCAAATTCTCCTTCAAAAAATAAGTTCAAATAGTGTTCTCATTTCCTTATTTCAAATGTGTTCAAATTGTTTAAAATAAGGATAGATGGAGAAAATTAGCTAGTATTTTCCCCCTAAAAGTAATCAAATGGACACTAAATAGAACCCTAGCCAAATATGACCATCCAAGATGTAACGTCCCCCAACTCAACTAGGGAACATTACTACATGAAAATACCCATAAAACGAAATTTCATACTACTAATTAAAATCATGTAGCTTACCAGCAACGATGTAAACACTAATTCAACTAATTTTTGATACCCATAATTAAATGCATCTACAACACTCTAAATGACCATGAATGCAGCTAATAACTCATTCACAAGAATAATTAACCATTCACATATACAAATTTAAGAACAACAATTAAATTCATGGAATAACTCAACAATTAGATAAACACTTATCTTTTATAAAACATTTGTGCAGCCAACTACTTGGGAAGGATGTTCCACCCAACCATAGACTTGTTGTTCCATTTCTCAAGAGAAATTCACCCCCGATCTGGAGCTAGGAATCCACAAAATAAGGGTGTGTCGCACAGTTCCCTCATAGCTCCATATCACACAGCCCACTGGTTTTCTCCTACAACTATCCTGAAATTCCTACAACTATCTTCCTCTTGACCTTCCCAACCCAAGAAATGTACCCCTTCACTACTCTCATTCCATCGGGCATCCCATTTTTTTATCAGGGTCTCTATGGCATAGGTAGCTAGGAATCTCTTAGCTGAGAACTCAAGGGAACTCACTTCCAGAAAACAACTAGCAAAAACAACAACAAACAATTGTTGATACAATGAAACTCACCCATGAGTTCACTCTTTAGGCTTAACAACTTGGATCTTGAATTTACAACTCCAAAGTGCTCCAAAATTGCTCCAGAATTTGCCCATCCTTTTTTTTCTAGCTCCCACGCTCTTCTTCCCTATTTTTCTTTGTTATTCATGTAAAAACTCAATGTCTAAAACTACTTTTTACTACCCATGCAAATTTCCTCTCTTTTCCCAAGATAGTTGACTGCTCACTTTGTTGGGTGTTGATTGTACCTCATCCCCATGCTCTCCAATAACTATGGGATGTGACTCTCACACCCACCCTATGATAGGTATTCAATGATTGGGTTGTCATACACTCAACCAGAAAATAGAAGGTTTTCCCCAAATGATAATAAAATTCAGAAATGTGGGTTTGAATTAATTCCAATAAATTATTTCCCTTTGGACCCCTCTCTTGTGGATTAGTCATCCCCCATCTCTATCCATATCCAAACAATTGGTATTACATTATATCTATTTACAATTAAGGAAAATACATTTTGAATTTACATTGCTTGGCCATAGCCACATTTATATCTACATTATGCCTTAATTAAACCGGGGATTATAATGGGGATGTTGCATTCCCCCTCCCCTACAATTGTGTTTCATCCTCAATGCACTACACCATGCAAAAATACATATATAAATTTACATCACGATACTTAGAATATAAAAGAAAATTCCACATTCTTTACCCTCCAATAGCAGTCCCAACCATAATCTATCGTTCTTCTCAACCTGCTGACACAAGGAATGTGCCCCCTTCAATGCCTTCAGTCCATCAGGATGCACCATTCTTTTATCAAGGTTTCTAGCGCAGTTGACCAAGAATTTCAGAGATGTCATTCTGGTAACTAGCTACCAAAAAGTGGAGTCTTGTATTTTCATCTTTTATTTTCTTCAAAATTGGCAAAAAATTGTGAGTATTCCTCTTGCATGGTTTTTTCATGCTCCCATGTAGCATCTTCAGGACTGTAGCAGGTCCATTGAACCTTTACCATCCCTATAGATTTTTTCCTAATCACTTTGACTTTTTGGTCCATGATTCATATTGGTTCCACCTAGAAATCCCCTTCATGCTCCACCTGGATCACATTCAAATCAATTATGTGGTTAGTGTTAGGAACATATTTCTTTAATAATGAAACATGAAATACATTATGAAATCTCATGGATGCAGTAAATGTTAGAATATATGCAATTGGCCCTATCTTTTCTAATATTTCAAAAGTCCCACAATATCTTGTTTCCAACTTCGGGAAACACCGCAATCTTATCAAACTTTTTTTTCTTTAAGTTTTAGGAAAACATGTTCCCCCACTTTAAAATCTCTAAAAACTTTGTTCTTTTCTAAATAAATATTCTTTCATTTCCTTCAAAAATTCTATCCCAATGATGACTTTGTTTGTTGGGTTATCCCAACTCATTGGTGTGTTACATTTCCTGCCATACAAAGCTTCAAATGGACTCATTTTCAATGAGGCCTGATATCCATTATTATAATCAAACTCCACTAAGTGGATATAGTCTTCCCATTTTTATGTTTGATCAATCACATAGATTTTGAGCATGTCTTCAATTATCCTATTGGTCCTCTATGTTTTCCAATCCGACTCTGGGTGACACGTCGTACTAAGATCCATATTTGTCTTAAATCCTTTGAACAAAGCTTGCCAAAATTTGGATGTAAACTTGGAATTTCTACCTAAAACTATTTCCTTAGGCACTCCATGTAGCCTAACAACTTCCTTCATGTAAATATATGCAATGTTTGTTTCCTTGTTTGTTTTCTTCACAAGAATAAAATAAGATACCTTAGTCAATTTTTCCACCACCAGCATGATGGGATCATGTTGATTCATTGTTATGGGAAACTTTGTAATAAAATATATTGTAACCACTTCCCACTTCCATTCTAGAATGGGAAATGGTTGTAGCAACCGTGTTGGATGTCTGTGCTTTATCTTTACCATTTATCATTCTAGACACTGGTATGTGTAGTTATCCACTTCTTTCTTCATTCCTAGCCAAAAGTATTGGCTGCTTACAACTATAATGGATTTCTGATATCCTGGGTGCCTAGCATATGGCACATTATTCATTTCTCTCAGCACTATATTTTCCAGCTCCATAGAATTTGTCACATACACCTTGCCTCGATACAAGAGGATTCCATCCTATTTTAATTAATAATTTTTTATTTTTTGTTGTGAATTTTCTTACTGTAAGTTTTATTTTATTTGTAAATAAAGCTGATCTAAATTTGTGGTTTCAAGGATTTTATATTTTAAATACGTCATGTACATGCTAATGGATGAAATATGCACTTCATGAGCTCTTATATTTAGTGCATCAACCACATGATTTTCTTTACCCTTTATATGTTTAATTTGGAGGTCATACTCACTAAGAAATTCCATCCATCTAGTTTGTCTAGCATTTAATGTTGGTTGTCCAAATAAATGTTTCAAACCACATTGGTATGTTCTTAGCTCAAATATCCTCCCCATGAGGTAATATCTTCACATTTTTAATCCATGTACAATTGTTGCTAATTCTAGATCATGAGTAGCATAATTTTTGGGACTCGTAGAATAACACATGATCTTTTGGACTGAGGAATCCATCGATCCCTTCCTTGCATGCATCCATGCACACTACAAAGTCTTCATATGGATATGAAATATTTAAGATGGGTGCACTTGTCAAAATGTTTTCCAACTGTTGGAAACTCTCTTCACATTTTCGTGTCCATTCGAACTTCACTCCCTTCTTTTGCAAAGAAGTGATTGGGATGGAAACCTTTGAAAAACATTTGATGAATCTTTGGTAATAACCTGTGAGACCCATAAATTATCTGACCTCCATCACATTTCTTGGAGTTGTTCATCCTCTAATGGCCTCTATATTCTCGGGATCGACTACTTTCCCATTTGTTGAAATAATATGCCCCAAGTAATGGATCTTATTTTGATAAAAGATGCACTTACTTAGCTTGGAATAAAATTTATGCTCCCTTAAAACCTTTAGCACCATTCTCAAATGATCCTCGTGATCCTATTCATAATTAGAGTAGATGAGAATATCATCTAAGAAAACAATTACAAACTTGTCCAGGTACTCCCTGAACACTCCATTCATTAGACACATAAAAATAGTAGAGGAATTTGATAGTCCAAATGGCACTACCGTGAATTTATAATGACCATACCTTGTTTTGAATGTTGTTTTTTTGATATATTCTTCTTTTATCCTCACTTGACGATAGCTTGGCCTCGATTCAATCTTGGAAAATATTCTTTCACCTTTTAGTTGATCAAATAAATCATCAATCCTTGGAAAGGGATATTTGTTCTTCATAGTGACCTTGTTCAACTATCTAAAATAAATACATAACCTTAATGTTCCATTTTTTTTCTTCAAAAAAAGAAATAGGGATCCCCAAGGAGACACACTTGGGTGTATATACCCCTTCTTCAGAAGCTCCTCTTACTGCATCTACAACTATTTCAAATTTGGTGTGCCCATTTTGTAAGGTGTCTTGCACACTGGGGATCACCTGGCACCAAATCAATAGAGAAAATGATGTCCCTCTTCGGTGGAAATATTGGGATCTCCTCAAAACCATCTTCAAAATATCTCAATACTGGATGGTCTTCAAGATTTGCCACTTTAGTTCTAGCTACCTCTTCCAAGTGGGCTACAAAAATTTGACATCCCTTCCTAAAAATATTTTTCTGCTGCATGGATAAAATTTCTCTAACATCTATAGCTCTCAGAATTCTTTGAATCTTGATTTGTTTCCATTTTTCATCAAGATAAGTTATTTTCCTTTTGTAACAATTTAGGACAACATGGTGTTTTTCCAACCAATCCATGCCAATTAGATGGTCATATGAGCCCAAAGGTATAATGTTCACATCTACCTTTATGTTTTTTCCATTCATGTCTATCAGGGAATCTTTAACCAACTCATTGATATTTCTCTTAGCCCCCATGGCTCACTAAACTAACCAATATTTTTTATCCTTACTCCTTTGCAAGTGAAATATTTCAATAATGTTAGATTTATGTAATTATGGATAGCTATAGAATGAGTTAAAATTGCTATGGCATGGTTATCAATATTACATTCCACTTCAATCATGGAGGATTGATACTATGTCTGCTCGTAGTCGAAGGCTACATAAATCCATGACATTCTTCCTTCCATATCTTCCATTGTTTTAGCCTCCTAAATGTTGTGTACATTCCTCATTCTTTCTCCTTTGTGAGGGAAGTCCTTATACAAGTGATTCCATTCATGTCCCCAACATTGTACAAGTTGCTTCCTTGTCCTTTTCCCAAAAGAATGTGTTTTCTTTTGTTCATTTTGGGTCGAATGGCCTTGTTTATTTACTTGAGAGTTATTATTGAAAAAGGGTAGCTTAAAAACTTTATGCATTTTCTCCCTCTTTACTTTCATCTTGTCATTTCAAGTCTTTTGAAAGTATAGCCTCCCTTTGCTCTTCTCATAGAGATTCATTTCTCTCCTTATGGCTTCCTACAAATTCTTGGGATTATCATATCGTATCTTATCACTATATAAAGAGGGTAACCCACTAAAAAACCTTTGGATTCTTACCTTATCATCCTTTATGAAGTCAACACACTTTAGAAATTCAAAGAACCTCTTCTCATACTCATCCATTGCCATGCTTCCCAACTTGATTTCAAAGGACTCTTTCATATTCCTCTCATAGTAATTCTCAGAAAATAATTTCTCTTGGAAATATCCTTTGAACTTCCTCCATGAGACCCTCTTCTCATCAATATGTTTGGCTTGTTTAAGCTGATCCCACCACATGGTTTCATTTCCTTGCAAGTGGTAGGTTGAAATTCTTGTTTCTACCCTAGAGGGGTAATCAAGTTGCTAGAAATATTTATTCATTTCCAACAACCAGGCCTCATCCTCTTCTCCCTTCCTATAATCACCATTGAAATTTGGTGTATTTATATTCATGAGTTCACATTGCAAGATGTATCCCTCGACCATTCTCCTCTTCCTCCTCACAAGGGACACACTTGGGCTGCTCCCTCGCCCTGAACTAGCATGATATCTCTTTGTGGATTGCTTTGGGGAATGATGGGGTCTGCTCCTACTCCTTGGTTTCATATCATTCTCATATCCATCCCTTATGCTATGGTATTTGGATGTTGTCACTTGTCTAGCACTAACTTTGGGATTTGTGCCAGAGTCCTTATTGGATTTCTTCTGCAACATGTTCAAGCTCTGAAGTATCTCTTCCCGAGCCTTCATAGTATTTTCATTATCCACTATATAGATTTTCACTTCTCTATTCGGGAATCTCATAGTTACAATTTATTTCCTATCTCTTCTTCCATTTGATTTAGTCTCAACATTCCCCATGCTGACATGCATACCTCTAAATTATTCTTCATGACTGTAGGACCCTTGGGAATATTCCATTGTTGTGGTTTTCATATAGAAACCAAACTACTTCTTTGAACCTCTAATTTTATAGAAAATGTGCATGCAAACAATTTATGTTAGATGAAAACAAATACATACACAATTTGGACAAGAATTCATAATTTTTTCTGCCCTTTAATGCCACTAGTCATCTTCTTTTGAGTTGAATGAAAAAGTTTCTACTCAAAATATTTTTTTTGGTTAATATATGGATTCTCCTCCTCAATACCTTTCCATCGACTATTTGTTTTCCAAATTTTGAGTTCCGAGCAGAAAGTTAAGGTCTTCAAACGTTTTGACCATTTTCCCTTTTTCAACCTTGCATGCTACATGTGTCCTCTTTCTCTCCCAACACATTTTTAGGTACCTAGAACTCAAATTTGGATTCATGAATGGCTTCTAAAGTCCATGGGATTTCCATAGATATCCCCTAGGCCCCAAACTGACTCCTAATCTAGGAGTTATGCCCTCTAAAAGAAATATGGTACAAAATTTTACCCTTGACCGTTTTGGCTATAACCCCCTCATACAAGCTTCGTTTGACGAACAATTTATCTTGTTGGAAATCTCTCTCTGAGCTCTATCGTTTTAAAAGTAGAAACTTGTTTTCTAGGGAAAACTCACTTTTGTACAAAATTTATTTTCTAAAAATGTTGTTTAAGCCCTCAAAACTACCCTGCAATATGAAGACCTTCAAAAACTGAAAATTTCATGGATAAATTCATTAAATTATTGTTGCACCAATATTTATATCCAAACCATTGATCTCAAAATTAGGATCAATCCTAATTATTGATATTCTTGGCCTTACCAATATGTGGCTAGTCCTCTTTAGGCCTATCAAAACTCTTCTTCGAACTTCCCATCGGAAAGATTCAATGGTTGGGTACATGAATTTCCTAAAATCCACAGTATGAAATGTTTTTGAAGTTCTCCTATCAGAAACTCTCCATCAGAAACACAACTTGCCATGTTTCTCGACCTTTATAAAATCCAAGCTTTGATATCCTATCATTATCTCTTTGTCAGACCTTCCCATTGGAAACCTTCCCAAACGAACCCTTTGACAACCTCATTATGAGGACTTGCACTCGGCTGCTACATAGCATTGGTTGATTCACTCACCCTTGCTAAAATTTCCTTTAACATAGCACACTAACATGGAAACTTATGCAACATTATCCTTCACCCTTGTCCCTTCTAAGGATACATGATTGTTCGATATATCGAAAGGTTAGAAATCGTGCTGCTTAAGGGCCATGGAAATATCAGGCTATAAATCTTTGCACTGGCTACCTCGATCGAACTGAATTCGTCAAACACCAAAAAACACCCAACCTTTTGAATGAGCTCTCTTGAAACACCTCCTACAAATCCAACGAATGGAAAAAGATCCGGTCGATCTGACAAATCTTGTTATTTCTGGCTCACGTCGTCAGACCCCTCCCTTCATACCCAACCTCATGCCCAACTCCAATTCCTTCTAAAACCTTCTTCTCGAAGCCCTTTCGAGGATGCCTTGCTTCGATATTTTGCGATTGAATCTTGACCATTTATTCTCCAAATCAAATTAATTTGGTCCATCAATCCGAAAAACTTCAAGACCTCCCTGAAACACATAGTAATTTGACTTCCAAGGCCAAAATCGACTCTGCAACCTACAACTCAATGTCATGAATTACCTTCTTTGACTACTCTGAAGAACTTAAACTCAAAATATGCTCAAAATTTTGGGATTTCACTTAGGTTCACCATTTTTCCCCCAAATTTATCACAGTATGAAATATGCAATCCCAAATCTGCTCAATTCATGTTGGCTCCTAGACCATACAAGCTCAGTGTTGAACCTTGAGTTCTGATACCATTCTATAACATCCCCCCTACTCAACTAGGGAACATTATTACACATAAATATACATAAAACAAAATTTTCTACTACTAATTAAAATCTTGTATCTTACCAGTTATGATGTAAACACATATTCAACTAATTTATGATACCCATAACTAAATTCATCTACAACACTCTAAATGACCATGAATGCGTCTAATAACTCATTCACATCAACAATTAACCATTCACATATACAAAGTTAAGAACAACAATTAAATTCATGGAATAACTCAACAAATAGATAAACACTTATCTTTTATAAAATGTTTGTGCAACCAGCTTCTTGGGAAGGGAGTTCCACCCAACAATAGACTTGTTGTTCCATTTATCAACAACAAATCACCCCCAAGTTGGGTCTAGGAATCCATAAAATAAGAGTGCCTCTCATAGTTCCCTCGCATCTCCATATCACAAAACCCACTGGTTTTCTCCTACAACTATCCTAAAATTCCTCTAGTTGGCTTCCTCCTTATAATCCCAACCCAAGGAATGTACCCCTTCTCTACTCTCAGTGCATCATGTGTCCCATTCATTTATTAGGTTCTCTCTGGAACAAGTATATAGGAATCTCTCAGCTAGGAACTCAAGGGAACTCATTGCCAGGAAAACAACTAGCAAAAACAACGAGAAACACTTATTGATACAGTGCAACTCACCCATGAGTTCACTCTTTAGGTATGACAACCTGACTCTTCAATTTCTAGCTCGAAAACACTCCAAAATTGCTTTAAGATTCTCTAGATTTATCCTATCCTTGTTGTTCCAACTCCAAATCTCTTCTTCCCTATTTTTCCTTGCTATTCATGTAAAAAATCAATGTCTAAAATTGTCTGTTACTACCCATATGAATTTCCTCTCTTTTCCCGAGACAGTTAACTGCTCACTTTGCCCAATGTTGATTGTACCTCATCCCCATGCTATCCAATAACTATGGGATGTGACTCTCACACCCACCCTATGATAGGTATTCAATGATTGGGATCTCATACACTTAACCAAAAAATAGAAGGTTTTCCCGAAACTATAATAAAATTAAGAAATGCGGGTTTGAATTAATACCCATAAATTATTTCCCTTTGGACCCCTCTCTTGTGGATTAATCGTCCCCCATATTTGTCCATATCCCAGTAGCTGGTATTACATTATATCTATTTAAAATCTAGGAAAATACATTTCGCATTTGCATTGCTTGGCCATAACCCCGCTTATATCTACATTATGCATTAATTAAATCTGGGATTATAGTGGGGATGTTACACAAGAAAATGACTATATCTTATTACCACTTGGAGGATAGGGAAAGGGATGTTTTATAACCTGCACTGTATTTCCTTAACCTTCACCAATTAATTAAGAGAGCCCAAGATAATGCTAACAATGGTCAAAACTACTTGAACATATGGGAATCAAACCTTTCCATATCAATTGTTCCACAAACTTATCACTTCCCAGAATTAATGAATTGGTGTGTTGTCAATTATCAGGTGGAAAGGAAAAAAATAATTTATGTACATGATTCTAGGATAGTCTGTGAAATAATTAAGACTCCATTTCCCAAATTATCCAAATTAAAGACCATGTTGTATATGAAATCATTATCATGGTTTGAAAGAGAGAAGTTGTTGACAAATCTATTAGACCTAGATGCCCCATTATGACCTCGTCCACCTCCTTTCAAATCCACCTTATTCCCTGAAATAAACAAGCAGGCTATTTCCGTGATTTGTCTACTTTTAGGCTATGAGCATTATAGATCAATGGATGAGACCATTTTAGGGATTCTTTCTGTCTTATGTCCACTGGATTTAATCACCCTCACAAAATTTGATTACTGTCAATTCCTACAAGAAGTCAAAAACTTCCAATTGTAAAATTTCCACATCACTAAGTATTTTAGGTACCAGACCTACTTGGTGCACCTTGTATTATTCAGTAATTCTTCATTCTTTTAGTGATTTGGGATCAAAACAATAGATTATTCAGTTAAAACCAATCCAATAATTGAGTGAACTAAGGAGGTGAAGAAACAAGACCAGAATAAAGGTTTCAGCCTTTATGTAAACAAGTTCATGAGTGCATGCTGCATTTTTATCCATGACACTCAACCTCCTAGGATGTTTCGTGAGTTTAATAAGATATTGCAACTAAGCAAAGATACCACATTAGGATATCAGTGCCTCGTTGAGGATCCTCCCTGCAACACTCACTCAAATCATTGGAATCGCTTGCTGACTAATAGAATCTGCTACATAGACAAGAAAGTCGATCACACCATCATTAGAGTATATGGTTTTGAGAAGGAGCCATACAAGCTGCCAATTTTCATAAATCTAAGAATGTTTGATTTGGAATACATTAGACAAAGGCTCATTTCAAATAAATTTCATTTTCCCCAACATAATGAGGCCATCACTTTCAAGCTGCCTCAAGAAATTGTCCCTCTCTTGGTCAATCTTATAACTTCTTTAGATATTAAAGAAGAAATGATACACCAACTGGATTTTGAAAAATAAAGTAAATGAGTGTATGACCCACATGGTGTGATTGCAGCCAGAAGGCCCATGTACAAGTATCTTCCAAATACTATAGTTGAAAGAACAACTAACCTGGATTCATGGGAAGACATTAAGCATATTTTAGAGGTAGAGGCCAAAAATAAAACTACCACTCAATTAATGGACCCTTCCAATGTAATTCAAACTCCTCATAAACAAGAATTACTATTGAAAGATTGGTTGTCATTGATGTCAACCCTTGAAGAAGTTTGGTAGCCCCAAAGGTATGATTATGGAACCATGTTTTGATCAAGGAAACATATCATGAATAATATTGTAAATGCAAGTAACCCACTCATGGATGGATAATCCTCATCGTTTCATTTCAAGTGATAGGTGGTACACCACATGGTTCCTCACGGTTGAGGAGTTATGTCCTTTTGAATTTAGAATCCCCAAAGAATGGTTGAGAAACTCCTAGTTGGTTACAAGTCAATTAATGAAAGGGTAAAGTGGTTGTAAGAAGAAAGTAAAGAAGCCCTAAAATTAAGGAAAGAGCTTGTCTATAAAAATTATATATACACCTCAAGAAGTCATTCGTAAGTACATTCACACATTCATTTTGTAGAATATATTCTTGTGAGTAATTGATCTATTGGAAAGTTTGTGATGGTGAAATATGAGGCAGTGACAAGTGAGAAGTGTAGGAGTTTCAGGAGCATAGAGGAGAGCTAGGGTTTTCTGAGGAAAACCTAATTTGGCTGACCCCCATGGGTCAGAGAGATAGTGTCCTGTGAGGCACCCCCGTGGGTTTCCTAGTGCCTGTCATGTGAGGACCCGCATGACAAGAGGTATTAGTCCCATGAGAACAAGATGGGATTGGGGGAAATGCTAGTGCCAGGTTGTTGAGGTCTGAGGAAAGGTTACAGCTCATCACTATTGTGTATCAAGTCAACTACATATGTACATATATGTTTATGCACTTGTTATGAAGGTTATACTTGGTTATGGTATGGTGCATTCTTGAGGCATGTTTGGCATTGTCACTTGATTGAGGTACATCTTGGCTACATGATTGAGTGAGGTATACTCTTGCATCTGGTTTGATATATGGCATATCTTTGAGATGTTGGTATATGGTTTAGGTATACATTTGGTATATGGTGGTATATGCATGACGGGAATTCTTTGGTACTTTTAGGAACTTCATTGATGATGTTTTACAAGTCTATACATGATTGATGCTATAGTATATGGTACATGTTTTATATATGATCGATTCTCTAGTACATTGTACATGATTGGATACTTCTTTATATACGTATCATTGATGTTATGATATCTACATTTGGCATATCTTATTTACATGATTGATGCATGTTATACTACATTTGTTGGCACATAGTTGATGCATGGTATGGTACAAGTTTTGGTATAGCACATGTTGATGATGAGTTACAGGTTGATGGTATAGTTACAGTGACAGGTTGGGTACAATGACATGTTGATAGGTTATAGGTTGATGTGACAGTGACAATTGTGGTGAAAGTGATAGTGACAGTGACAGTGGCAAGAACAATGGCAGTGATTGTGGTAGTGACAATTTGATCTACACTTATATTTCAGGATGACGAGATAGGGCAAGGAAAGGGGGTTGTAGCCTCCTTATTTTTGGTTCTAGAGAACTCATGGAGTTGGGTCTTCCTTCAGGTTGGATCCTAAGAATAACGGGGTTGTATCCTCCTTTTGGTTGGAGCTAGAGAATTTAGGGATGTTGGAATACTGAGAGGGGGGGGGTGAATCAGTATGAGACATTTTACCACTTTTAACCACAATATATATATGTTAAATTTATCAGGAATACATCATCAATATATGATGAGCATATAAACATAAGAATCATCACATCAAATACAATGTACGCCATAATTTACATGGAAAACCAAATGGGAGAAAACCATGAAATTCTTTCTTATATATCAAATAATACATTCATTGGAAGCACCAACTTCCTAATTCTCTAGCTGCAACTGGAAGGAGGCTAAAACCCCCTATTTAGAGGATCCAACCTGAAGGAATCTCTAACTCCTTGTGTTCTCTGACACCAACTGGAAGGATTCTACAACCCTCTTTCCATGCCCCATCCTTCCACCCTGAAATATAAGTGTAGACTAACTATCACTACCACTGTAACTGTCACCGTCATTTCCACTATCACTGCCAACCTGTCATTGACCAACCTGTCCAACCTGTCATTGTCACTTATGCTCAACCAGATCCTCTCACATGGATCATATACCAAGCACACCTCTCAACTAGATGTCCAACATCACCAACGCATGCCTCGACCAAGCATGCACCAAACCATCAACCTGTACGCTACCAAGCATCAACCGTGTACCACAACCTCTATGACAACACATGCATCAACCATGCACCAACACCTGTACCATGTACCTCAACCATCAACCATGTACATAAATCATCAACTTTGTACCAACATATGCATAAATGGATAAACCAAAACCTCAAGCATGCATCATAATCAACCAAGATCATATACTAGGTATATGGCTCAAGTATATTCCAATATCACAAAGATGTGCCTTAACAATGAACCATAATAACCATATACAATGTACCAAGGGTATGTCTCAATCATAATGCCAAAGCATGAACCTAAACCATATGAAACCATAAACCAAAAGGGGCCTCCAATACATGCATTAAGCATGTGCCATACCATCCATGAAACAAGTCTAATGAACTATCACATCAACCATGTATCAAACCCTCATTGTTATGAAACCTCGACTTGTACCAATATATTCAACAATACAACTCAACCAAACTACATCAAACATGTACCATATGACATGCTTCACACATGTACCATAAGATATGCCATAAACCATGTACTAAACAAATACCCAAACTCTCAATATGTGCATCAAGCATAAACCATAATCTCCAAAATATTACCAAGCCATGCCACAAATATGAGCCATAACATTACCAAGATATAACCCTCAAAACTTACACAATGAAATACCTCATAACCAACGACAACCCTACTGCATAATCATACCATGCTACAACCTGGAGCAAGCATCCCCTTTACTTTACCTTATCCTTGCTACCTCATATTTGTCAATATACCAAGTGTTCACTAGATAGATATTCAATGATCTTATGCGTGATAATGAGAGACTCTTTATGTGTATTTATACTCTTCCATTTAACTGTTTTTAAACCACTCTACCCTTAATTAATTTCTTGTTGTGACCACTTTACCCTTAATTAATTTCTTGTTACAATTGTTTTACCCTTTAACTATTTTACCCTTTTTCCTAATTTTAGGGTAATAATTGTTTTACGCTTTTTCCTAATTTTAGGGTCATAATTGTTTTACCTTTTTTCCCAATTTTACGGTCATAATTGGTTTACCCTTTTTCCTAATTTTAGGGTCATAATTGTTTTACCCTTTTTCCTCATTTCAGGGTCATAAATGTTTTACCCCTTTTCTTAATTTTAGCGTCAACCTGTACTTTCTTGTTGCAACTACTTTACCCATAATTAGTAAACTCATAATTTATTTGTTACAACTACTTTACCCATAATTAACTTCTCGTTGCAACCACTTTGACTAGAAAACTTCTTGAATACTTTCTAGAGGCTTCTATAATAATTGACTTATTGTTGACCTTCTAGGATATTCTAGATTATTATTGAGGGTCCTCCAATCTTTACAAAGCCATATCTCCTCAACCATAAGGCGCCACGTGACGTACCACCTATCACCGAAAACAACATGATGCATACTATCCATATATGATAGTATTACTTGTAAACACACTAACCTTCATGTATGTATTTCTCAATCAACTGTGGTTTCCATGAACATACCTTTGGGGATACATGTAGACTTCATCAAATGAACCCAACACATATGTTGAAATCAACCACTCCATCAATGACAACTAACTATCCATCTATCTCAAACACATTTGTAGGGATTCTGTACTTCTCTAAGGGTTGACATCAATCTCCAAGGGTTGACATCAATGAAAACAAATTGTCCAACAATATCCCCCTTTGGCATTGATGGCAACATTGATGGAAACATTGATTCTTCAACACTCATGCTCCCCCTGTGACCATTGTTCCTCATCAATGTTTCTCACTCTCCCCCTTTGACATCAATGACAAAGGGTATCTCTCCTTGGGGTTGGTCCATCTGTCTTCATGCTTCTAATCTTTCGTTCTAGATCTCTTTCTCTAATGATTTCCCTTCCCTTTAATTCTCTTCCAGATGTCATTAATCAATGTAGGGATACCTGTAAGTGTTTCCTTTCCTCCCCAATCCTTACTAATTTTCCATTGGTGCTTCCTCTTTTAACTCTTGGATATATATAAAGAGCATTCAAAATTTCTTCACTTCAAATGATATGTCATGATGATACTATTCAACAATGTCCCTCTAATGATATAAATTATGTTGAATGTTTCTCTTTCCTTATTTTGGTGTGCCTTTCACTGCTTTCCTTTATGTGACCTACTAATTTCAAATAATTCCATTGATACACTTCTATGCATTTTCTCTGACCCATGTTTTTTGTACCTGCTAATGATCTCATAAATCCATCTTTGTCCATATGTCATAAGTTGTCCATAACTATGCTACTTAATTGTCCACAATGTTGACCCGTCTATCACTGTACTATAATGAAGGCTTCACAGCTGCAACTGAATCAGATGTGTGCATTGATATACTCTATCTACAAATTGAAATCTACATGTTTGGAACAACCTATACCAAATATATCTATGCCTAAAGGAATATAATCATAAACTTCTACCTGTGTAGCTGCCAACTAATATGTGTGTGGGAATAATACTTATCAACTGATCAATTTGTCATTATGTACTTTTGCTATATGTCTCTTCAAATACTTCAACATACTCAAAATATGGTTCTCTGATTTGTAGTAGATATTTCACTAACCCCCCCATTCAATATTCATATTCACTGGGATTCTCCAAGCTGGGTGGCTCAGAAAAATACCCACTCTGATGCAGAGTTATATTCCTCTTCGTCTATAGACTCATCATATTTTTGAAATCTTACTTCTTCCCTTTTTTCCTATGGACTGATCTTGCAATACAATTATTGAAAGTACAATCTCTTGGGCCTCTTCCTTATTCACTTGTTCTTCTTTTATTTATCACATTATTGCAAATCCTGTATTCTCTAGGACCTAGTCTTTATTCACCTATTCTTCTTGTTTTTCATTTATTCTCCAAACCTTCCTGTATCTAACATATTCCTTTTTTCCTCTATATTTTTCTTGATCTTGTACTATTACCAATCCTGAGAGTATGACTTCTGGGTGTCCTTCACTCATCTTCTCTTATTTTACATGTTCTTGTTTTATTTTCCAAACTTTATTATATATGATAGAAGTATCCATCATGCTTCTACAATCCTAAGATATGTGACCATAATTGTGGCATTTATAACATTAACTGTTATGTGGGGCCACATAAGAATTTATCTCTTGAACATTTCTTCCATAAGCCCTACAATCTGCAATTTTATGTCCAAAGTTAGTACAATAAAAACAATGACCATAAAAGAAATATACATACATGGGGGTGAATGATATTCTTTGTGGTGCAGTCCTTTTAAATTCATGCCTTGGTTGGTCATGATAATGATTGAATCTTATTTGTGGACTGAATGTGGAGGATCTTCCTGAAGATGTATCTCTATCATTTTTCTTTAATTCTAGCTAACCATGATTCCTTCCTTTGAGTACTTATGCATAACTCTTACTCTTTTCCTCATTCTTGTTTTCTGGCGAATTGGAGTGCTTCTCTTCAACATTTTCTATGGATGATGTGGATGCTTTTGTCTCTTCAACATTCTTGCTAAGATTGACGATTTTTTCTCTCAATGTGACAACTTATTCTTCAATATTCTCAAACTCTTCTTATTTCTTCATCATCTAACTCTTCATGACTTCTTATGTTCGCTTTGATTCTTCAAGTTGGATCTTCAAGGAGATGATTTCCTTTTCAAGACTTCTTTCTTCTTGACCAAATTATGTTTCAAGCTGATTTAGGTCCTCAGTTCTTTCCTTTAGATGATCTGTCAAAATATTTTATCTTTTCTCTGCTTCCTTTCTTTTGGTTTCCAAACACTTCTTCTCTTCCATTGCTTCCTTTATTAGTGATGCTATCTGGACTTCCAAACACTGCTTTTCTTCCATCTAAGCTTTGTATATTTCTTCAATCTTTCTAGCTTCTTCTAGCCAAGATTTTAGTTTCACGATGACCTGCTGGGATTCTTCAGAACCTTTTTGAGAATTATTCTTGACTGATTTTTCCTCAAGAGACTTGTTATTCTTCCTTTCTTTTTTCAATTCATCTAAAGCACTGATCAACTCTACTTCAAGGTCTAATATGCCTTCTTCACATTCTTCTTCTTCTGAATCTATCTGACATGATGAGCATCAATATTTTTTTTTTGTTCTTTCATCTTATTTAGCATTCTTTGGATTTGTGATGGGATATTCCTTAAATTAGAGGTTATGTAACTTATCCCAAAGTTTTTTAGCTAATGAAATTTTTCTAACCTTTTCTCTTACTAGATCAGGTAATCCTTCCCAGTTGAAATCCATTACTATTTTGTTGTTTATTTTCAATTCCTTCTTAGATGTTGTTTTTGGCTTCTTTGTAGTGGTGTATCCTATAAAAACTAAGTACCAAACATTATATCCTTGTGCCTTTAAAAAAAAAATCATTTTGTTGCTCTACATCTCATATTGTAGACCATTTTGACCATCGAATTGTGGTATTCCATTTCTATACAAATTGTTTCTCTCCATGATCTTCCTTCCATTGTTAAACTGTTTTCTTGAAGCACCTGATTTGATACCAATTGTTGGAATACTGA
>ML779741.1:568473-584387 GCA_009831015.1 Picea engelmannii | reverse complement strand
GGTATGTTCCTTTCATTCATCATTGATCTTGCCATTTGTTGTACTGACCTATTCTATCTCTCAACAACTCCATTTTGCTGTGGAGTCCTTGGAATTGTGTACTCTCTTTTGATCCCATGCTTATCACAGAACTCTTTGAAGTTTCCTGAACTAAACTCTCCTCCTCTATCAGACCTTACTTCCTTTAATATTTTTCCTGTTTGATTCTCAGTCAGAGCCTTAAATACCTTGAATTTTTCAAATGCTTCAGATTTTTCTTTCAAAAAGGCCACCCAAGTTAGTCTAGAATAGTCATCAATAATCAACATAAAGTAATTTTATTTTCCTGTACCTTCTTTCCTTGATGGACCACATATATCCATATGTACTAACTGAAGAGGTTTTTCTGTTGAGGGAAAGTTTTTAGATTTGAACTGAGTGCGAGTAAGCTTTCCTATCTGATAGGGTTTACAAACAGAGTCATATGGCTTTGATATCTTCGAAAGATATTTTACTACCCCATTGTTTTTGAGTTTGATTATGTGATCAAAATTTAGGTGACCAAGTCTCCTATGCCACATCCAACTTTCATTATATTTTCTTAATTTGCATTCTTCTTCTTTTTCTTTTAAAACATAGACATTGTTTTCTGTTCTTATACCTTTTGCAACTAGCTGACCTGAATCCATAGTTTTTATTTTACAGTCTTTAGAGGTAAAAACAACTTCACACCCTTGGTCACAGACTTGACTGACACTAAGCAGATTATGTTTCAAATCTTCTATAAGAAACACATCTTGAGCTTTTCTTTTTTCGTTACACAAATTTACAATTCCTTTACCTTTTATCTTTCCAGGTGCATCATTTCCAAAAGTTACATTCCCTGATTTGCTATCACTTAGAGTTAGAAACTTACTTCTGTCTCCAGTCATGTGTTTGGAGAATCCACTGTCAATATACCAGGGATTCTTTTTCCTTTGGGTTGATAGCACTAGTCCACACTTGTCATCTACTTTCTTCTTCCAGACTTTGACATTTTCAGTAGTGGAGATCAAATTTGAATTGTATTTCCTTAAGCGACAGTCTGCAGCTTTATGACCATAATTATGACAGTTGTAACATTCTGGTTCACTGAATAATAGATCATAACGATTGTTATGCTCATATATATTGTTGTGTTTCACCTGTGTCCTTCTCCCAGTCATCACATGATTTATAATCTGTGATTGTTTGTTGCTTGGCTGTGTCAATCTTTGTTGTGGAAGATAGTTATTCATTGAGTATATTGATTGTTCATGTCTAAATCTTAAAGAAAAATTTATAGCTTTGTGACCAAAATTGGAGTAGAGAAAACAATAACCATCGAAAAAATCTTTGTACCTTGAAAAAATCTGTCTTCTTTGAAGAGGTCGACTTCTGTCATGCCAATAATCTTTCTGGTCTACAAATTCAGTTCTGGGGCTGTTAACTCCTCAAATAAACTGGTGTATTTATTTGCTTTTTTAGGTGATAGGTTGTAACCTCAAGTCATTTTTGAAGTTTCTATAGTTTCTAATATTAGGTTTTGGTTTTGTCTTAGAAAATAATTTGACCCATAAAGTCTTCTTTTCAAAATTGTCATTTTTCACTTTCAACAGCTAACATATGTTAAAAAGTTGAGTGTGCGTTGTGGAAAGTGTCAACTTTTAGCAGCTAAGGAGTGCTTTTCATTAGTGGGTGCACTGTTGAAAGTGGTTAATTTCAAAAGGTCTGACAATCAAAGATCGCGGGTGGCACGCTGTTGAAAGTACATACTTTCCACAGCTAAGGAGTGTTTTCTACAACGTGGTGCGCTGTTGAAAGTGTATACTTTCCGCAGATAACAGGGGTTTTCCAAGGGATCGCGCACTGGTGAAAGTGGCAAGCGAACAGTTGACAGAGGCGCTTCCCACGGGTCATTGTTGAAAGAGAGCGGGAATCACGTGCGTGATATCCACGACTGAAAGTAATGATGATATGATCATCCCACATCAGGTAAATCCAAGACATGCGCTGAGGAGAGTGGGTAATGATAGAAATTCAATTATGCATGTCAGAATAGGACTGTAATTCAAATCCGTCCCAGAACCCACGCTCAACACTCATGGTATTTGGGATGGCAAGTTTGAGATCGGTGATGCAGGTACAGAGGAGGTACCGTCGGCCCAACAACATCAAATCAAGCAGTGGTTTCCATAGCACGAATCGTCGCTGGAAGTCTTTTGAAGTTTCATTTATTTCAAAACATAGTCGAAGCCCGAACTGCTTTCAACATCGTAGAATCTCGGCTCGACTGGCAGTTACAGGGGTTACAAATTATCGGGTTTTGCAAGTGATAGAATGGTGAGAAAACGCAGTGGAGCTCTACTCAAGAGAGAGCTGGATAATCTGTCATTTTTACAATCACACCCCGAAGTCCAGAAGCATTTTGGGAATGCAGGGTGTATGGAATTTGTTGAAATATTGCAATTTGGTTTCCACCAGGCTACTGCAGAGGCCTTTGCCCAGACCTTTGATGGCAATAAAGCTCGCGTTGGGTCCATGGAAATTAGAGTGGATGAGGCTGTCATTGTTGCAGCTACAAGTTTACCAAGAACCGGTTAGAGCTGGTTTAAAACCACGGCTCCCAAAAATTTGGATTTCAGAGTTTATTTGAAAGATGGATACATGCACAAAGCATGGAAAAAAGGTATGCTAGTTTCTTATCTAGATGAAGAATGGCAGGAATTGTTCAAAGGTATCCAGTTATACATTACTTCGGAGGGAAGATATGATAAACTAATGATGTACCACTTTAAACTCCTCGATCACTTCACAGGCAAGACCCCTATTAATTTGCCTTATTTCCTATATCAAAGTTTGACTAAGGTTTGCAGGAGGATTAGAGCTCAACCATTGAGCATGAAAACTACTCTGTGTCACCTCGGCCTCATAAAATTGATTATCCTGGAGGAATTGAAACAATAGGGAAGAAGTTGGGAGAACTTTTTATTTTGGGAAGGTTTTGAAATATAAAACCAGACTGCAAATGAACAAATGAAGGGTTCAAAGAAACAATCATCCCCCCAAAGTAGCTCAAGAAAAAGAAGGACCTTGCCAGGACCTTCATAGGACAAAATATCTTGAATGAAGCCTCATAGGTTGAAGAGAAAGTTGAACTTTGAGTAGACCACAGAGCAGACTACACAGCAGAATACAGGGCATCCTACAGAGCAAAGTACAGGGAAAAATATACTTAACTTGCCTTATTCAGATTCAGAATCTGAGCAGCCAGATCAATGCCCTGTTATCAAGAGTTCTGAGAAGTCAGCTGAGTGTGCTCAGAACTATGAAACCTTCAATCAGACAGAACAGGGAGAATCATCAAAAAACCCTAGATCGAAGAAGTCTCAGAAGATAAAACATCTCAAAGAGGTAATTTCCCAGCAAGAGGTCTTGGAGTGGGTGATTAAAGATAGGTATAAGAAGTTATCTGATAACTTCGCCAAGACAAATGTTGCATTTGAAAGATTGGCTAAGGAAAGTGTCAGAGAGAAAAAGAGGAAGACAAAACTCACCAAAGACTACAAAAGCCTGTGGTGGCTTGCCAAGCGCCTCAAAAGGTAGATAAGGAGGCTGAAACAAAAATTGAAGCAAAGATCTCATCTAGATCTAAAGGTTCTCGCTCAGGTCGTCATTAATATGCAAGGTGAGAAATCTGGAACTCAATAAATTTTGATCAAATCAAAATTTTGGGAGGTAAAACTCTTTTTTGATCACAATCGGGACTTTCCACAGCACAAAGCTATCATTTTATGCCCTGTGCGTTGTTGAAAGTGACAGCTTTCAACAGCTAACTCGCGAAAAATCAAAATGGTTGCACTGTTGAAAGCTGGGAAAGTAAATTTTGAAACCAAAGACACTACATGTCATTTCAAACAGGTTTTGAAGTTATTCCGGTGTATCAGTGGGATATCAAATCACATGCAAAGAGTTCAACATCAAAGGTTCAAGTGAATTTTGGCAACAAATGCAAAACCATTTCCTCAAAAATCGACCAGGAATGTTGGGAGATCTAAATGTCAAAGACAGGTGTCTTGTTATTCTTCACCACATCACGGAGATCAGGAGCAGAAGGATGCAGCTGGCGATTTTGGAGATTGAAGACAGTTCGAATTTCTAGTTTAGTTGTTAAAGACTTTACTTTCAAGTTGTTTAGATAGAATTGAGTTTGTTTTTATTAAATACAGATCCCTGTTTTTAGGATCTGTAAAAAACTGTTTGTAAGACTATAAATATATATTTTTGAGACGAACCAAGGGTTCGATTTTGGATGCTACCATGCTGCTACTGTAAACAAAATACCTATTCAAGCTTCCTTCAGTTGTGTTTGTCAGATTTCTCTTTCTATCTCTGATATCTTGTGAGTGAATGTTCTTTGTTGATACTCATTCAATCTGTATATGATTGTCATCTCATATGTTGATTGATTAAGTTGATAATCATAAGATATTTCTTTAGTTATTAAACCCATTCTTCTTGTGTTATATGAGTATAATCTAGTTCAATAGCTAGTCTCTCTCTCCCATTTAATCAAACCTTGTCTGATTGCATGACTAGAAGGCCTTGTGAGATTTTATATTTCTAGACAGTCTTGAATACATAGTCCAGTTCTTAGATATTCATCTTGATCCACAAAAGCACAACATTATTAAGAAAATATTTCCCAAAAAGAGTTAGTTACCAGGCATCTCCGACTTACATCCTAGGAGAGTTTCCTGGAGTGATAACAAATTGGCGTCGTTGCCGGGGAGAGGAGATTGAAGCTCAGCTTCCTTGGGAGACGACATAGATCTAGTTCTTGATGATAGACAAGAAATAGACAATATCAGGTTGTACATTTTCTATCTGGCAACTCCATTGAAACGAAGTGGCTCCTAAAAGAGCTCACACCAGGGCAAACCCAGAAGGCCCATTGACAACATCAGTTCCTGATCCAGAGAAGATTATCAGCAAGGGCAAAGATTTACAAAGACAGGCTTCCGGATCTGCAGGTGCAATTGATTCAGGTATTCCAACTGATACTCATCCTTCCATATCTGAAAATATCTTGGTTGAATCCCCTGCTAAAATTCAAAATTCCCAGGAAATAAAAATTTCATCTCAAGTTTCTAAGGTAGAAGAACCTTCATTTTCTTCTAATATTACTGATTCTGTTCCTGAGATTGACATTTCATCCCATCCAAAAGAATTGAATACAGAATCCTCCCAACAGAAAGAAAATTACTCTTCATCTTCTTTTGATTCATCACCTATCAAACCTTCGAAAGGTGTTTTACACACTTACACTAATATGCCTGTCCTTGAAGAAATTATCCATGATTTGTCCTCCAAGGGTGAAGGAAATCTAGCTTTGTTGCTCAGCCAGTTTTATAAAGCCTCTTATTTCCCACCGACTTCTGAGATTGCTGCTCAGGGTGAAGTGAGACAACCATTCATTTCTAACTCAGGCAACTCATCTCCTCCATCATCTCCTACGAGTTCCTCATCTCCTCCATTGTCTCCTACAAGTTCCTCGTCTGTATCAATCACCAGAAGTGTCATGGCTGCCCCTTTGACCAAAATGGAACAGATCTTGGCAAACAGATATGCCCCACTTGTCTTGCCAAATCCCCTTTCTGCCATGCCAACAAGTGACTACCAGAAATATATGCCAAAGTTTACAGGAGTAGGGGAGTATATTGTTGAAGAACACATTGAAACATTTTATGCTTATGCAGAAAACATAAACATTTCAGAGGAAGATGTGTGGACTAGAGTCTTCGTCCAGAGTTTGGATGGCCAAGACCGAAAGTGGTTCAAAGAGCTCCTAGAAAATTCAATCACTGGCATTGAACAATTAGATGAAGTATTCTTGAAACATTGGGGAGAAAGAAGAGATCTGTTATACTACATTTCTGAGTTTGGAAATTTGAAGAGAGGAGATGGAGAATCTGTTTCGGACTTTATCAAGAGATTCAATAAGATGTTTGGTAAGATCCCTGCAGAGATTAAACCAAGTGATGCATCAGCAAAGATCACATTCTTTGCTGCCTTTGACGCAGAGTTTTGTCTTATCCTTAGAGAAAGACGATCAGCCACGCTAGCTTTAATGCAAGATGTTGCTCTCAAGGTTGAGTCTAACATCACAACATCACAGAAGCTTAAAGGAAAAAATTGGGCTGAAAAGAAAAAGTCCGTTGTTGAGCCCTCTTCTTCTTCTAATAGTAAAATGGAAAAAATGGCTAAAATGTTGGAGAGTCTCACATCTGAAATGTAGAAATTGAAAGTCCAAAATCAGCAACCAGCAAGGGCTAAAGAGCCAAATACTTTCGCTCCAAGAAATCCAAATGCTTTTCCTTATAGAAGGAATAATCCACAAGTTCAGATTCTTCAAAGAGACAGAAACCCAGCTGATGAGCAGAGGATCAGGCCACCTTTTCAAAATGCAGTATTGGATGAAGAGAAACAGCCACCTCCCGATGAGATTGAAGATGCCGATGAGATAAACTGTTTTGGTGATGAGAATGAGTCTTCATTTCTAACATAGGTAGACTATGAAGAGGCCTTGATGGATCAACAAATTCAGGAAGCAAGTGTTGAAGGGGATGTCTACTTGACAGATGATCAAAAAGGTTACAATTTAAGGTCCAAAAAGAATGTTGTTCCAAAAACACCCACTACTGCTCCTGTGGAGAACAAGGAAGATTCTTCTCCTGTGAAGAGTAAGGAGGTTGCTGCCAAGAAGCCTTCCACTCCTGAAAAACAGACCCACCTTCCAGCAAAATAATTGAAGAAACGAGTTCTGCCCCCAGTCAAGGAACAAGTCAGCCTCAAAGCTCCATCCAATGAGGTAAAGGTTTCAGACAGATCATCTTTCTCTTTCAATATTGAATCTGAAATTCAAAAGGTTAAGATACCCATGCCTTTAACTGAACTCATGAAGAATGAAGCCTTTAAAGCAACCATCTTAAAGTATCTTGAGCCTAAGTCCTCTCCATCAGATGATTTCGTTAACCTACAAGATGATCAGCCTAAAGTGACCATAGGGCCCATGATAGAAGACCATGACGATTCTTGTCCACCATTTTACATATCACTAAATGTCCATGACAAAATCCTTCACAATTGTTTACTTGATTCTGAGGCATCACATAACCTCATGCCAAAGGCAGTGATGGATGAGCTTGGTCTCGAAGTCACCAAACCATACCAAGATCTTTTCTCCTTTGATTCTATAAAGGTCAGATGTCTCGGCCTCATCAAAGACATGGTCATTAACCTTGCTCAATTACCAATGAGGAGCATGGTTATGGACGTAGTAGTTGCTGATATTCCACCTAAGTTTGGGTTGCTTTTGTCTCGTTCATGGGGAAAAATATTAGGAGGCACATTGCAGATGGATCTGTCCTATGCTACGATTCCAGTGTTTGGGGGTGAAATGAAAAGACTTTACAGGGAAAACTAGCCTGCTTATATCATCAACGATGGAAAGAATTCCGTCAATCATCCTATCTATGCTGTGGATACGAATTTTGGTTCATGCATCCTTCAGATTGATGATGGTCAATCAACTCCTATGCAGCTAGTGAAGTCTGTTGAAAAACAAGCTGAAAGTGAAAACATTGCAGTCTGGACTATGTACTTTGATGGGGCCAGCACTAAATACTCAGCAGGTGCTGGAGTAGTTCTGATCTCTCCTTCAAAAGAGACCATATCTTTGTCTTTCAAGCTTGACTTCAGAACCACTAACAACATAACAGAGTATGAGGCTCTGCTGTTGGGATTAAATTCAGCCAAAGAGATGGGGATAAAAGGTTTGAAAGTATTGGGAGATGCAGACCTCATCGTACAACAGGTAAACAGTACCTTTCAAGCTAAGCATGTTAGATTAAAAGATTACAGAGATGAGGTATGGAAGTTGCGTGACTCTTTCTCTGTTTTTGAAATCTCATACATACCAAGGGATATGAATCAGCTCGCTGATTCTCTTGCTGTTTCAGCCAACACATTCATTCCTCCCATGCCCCCTAAGCTCAGTTATGAGATTCAAGTAAAATATCGTCCCTCATTGCCTGATAATATCAAATATTGGAAAGTTTTTGAAGATGATGATGAAATCAACAGATTTCTCCAAGTGGTAGATGAGTTTTCAGAGTTGCATATTGATCAGCAGAATATGAATGAAGAAGAATCATAGGAACTTGAGCTAAAGAAGAAGTTGGGCCAGCATGACATTATTCAGTTACCAAACAATTATATACCCCGAGGTTTGGTACCCCTGGAAAGGCTGTTTGATCATAATGATGTCCCTTATCGGCCAGACAAAAAGGAGAAAGATCCAGCTGTTCAAGAACATAATATAGGAGGTAAAAGCCAGCCCAAGTTTATTAATTTATCTTCTGAATTGACTGCTGATGAGAAGTCAAAATACTGTAGTGTCTTGAAGGAATTTTTCGATGTTTTTGCTTGGAAATATAGTGACTTAAAGACGTATGATCCCGATATTATCTAGCATAAGATACCTCTTGAAAAAGACACTATTCCTTTCAAGAAAAAACTCATGCCTATCAGTCCTCTTCCGTTGCCAGTGATTGAGAGAGAAATTAAAAAACTCCTAGATGCCAAGATCATAGTTCCCTTGAGATAGTCCAAATGGATTGCCAATCTGGTGATCGTAAGGAAGAAGAATGGTGAGGTCAGGCTATGTGTAGATCTCAGAAACTTGAACAAATGCTCTAAGAAGGACAACTATCCTCTTCCTAAGATGGAACACTTGTTACAGAAGATTTCAGGGGCAAAGGTCATGTCTTTTCTTGATGGCTTTTCCGGTTACAATCAGATTTCTGTCCACCCTGACGACCAGGAGAAGACGACATTCACCACTCCTTGGGGGACATTTATGTACTCCAAGATGCCCTTTGGATTAATGAATGCCGGGGCCACATTCCAAAGGGCCATGGATATAGCATTTGTGGGAGAAAAAGACAAGTTCATCCTCATATACCTTGATGACATTACAGTATATTCCAGCAACCATGAGGAGCATCTGAAACATCTGAAAAGAGTGTTTTTAAAGTGCAGACAGTTTGGGATCTCATTGAATCCCAAGAAATCCCAGTTTTATCTAAGAAAGGGTAAGCTATTGGGTCACATCGTCTCAGCCGAAGGTGTAATGATTGATCTAGAACGAGTGGAGGCAATTCAAAAGCTGTCCTTGCTGAGGTCAAAGAAGGACATTCAGTCACTGCTTGGTAAGATAAATTTCGTCAGAAGGTTTGTGCCTAATTTTGCTGAATTAGTCAAACACATAACTTGCATGCTGAAAAAGGGGGCTGAGATAAAATGGACAGACAACGCAAGAAACTCTTTTCAGGATATCAAGCAAGCAATCATCGAGTCCCTGACTTTGATCAGCCTAGATTACAGTAAGACTTTCTATGTCTTTTCCTTTGCTTCCTACGACACAGTGGCAGCAGTCCTGCTTCAGAAAGATGAGGAGAATTTTGATCATCCGGTGGCTTTCTTTAGCAAAACTCTCCGGGATGCTGAACTGAGGTATGACCCTATTGAGAAACAAGCATATGCTCTCATAAAAGCTCTAAAATCATTCAGAATTTATATCCTTCATTCAAAGGTCATCGCATATGTCCCTTTTTCTTCTGTAAAAGATGTTTTGACTCGGCCAGATATTGACGGAAAGAGGGCGAGATGGATTGCAAAGATGATTGAGTTCAATATTGAAGTAAATCCCACCAAACTGGTAAAAGGCCAGGGCCTTGCCAAGATTTTAGTGGAGGAAATTCATAAGCTGCTGGATATTAATTTTATAGCAGAAATTTCAGAAAATTCATAGACAGAGTTGGCAGCAGAAGGGCAGCATGACAGTCAGCAAGTATCAGAGCACTTGTCTTCCTGTGAATGGTATTCTGGCATCATACATTTTTTGCAAAAGCTTGAAGTCCCTCTTGAACTCAGTGTGACTCAAGCTCGAGCTCTCAAGCTCAGAGCTATCAAATTCTGCATTTATAATAATCTGCTATATTGGAGGGACCCTGCTGGTTTGCTTCTCAGATGTTTAGATAAAGAGGAGGCTGTCGAGGTGACACATCAGTTTCATTCAGCCGTTTGTGGCGGCCATCATTACTGGAAGACTACCACCCATAAGATCTTAAGGGCTGGATATTATTGGCCTTTTCTCTTCTCAGATGTATGTGCATTCATCAAATCTTGTGAAAAATGCCAAAGATTTACAGGTAAGCAGCAGCTGAAATCTTTACCCCTAAGGCCTATTGTGGTAAATGGCCCTTTCTAGCAGTGGGGTTTAGATTTTATCGGTGAGATAAATCCTTCATCCAGTGGTCAGCACAAGTGGATTCTGGTAGCCACGGATTATTTCACAAAGTGGATAGAGGCGATTCCCACCCAAAATGCTACACACCAGGTAGTAATGAAGTTTCTCTATGAAAACATTTTGAGCAGATTTGGCTGTCCCAAGAGGTTGGTGGCAGACAATGTAGCAGTGTTTAAAGCAGAAGCATTGGTAAACATATGTGAATCGATGGGAATCCAGCTTGTACACTCGACTCCCTACTATCCTCAAGGTAATGGTCTCGTTGAATCATCAAATAAAAGCTTGATCAAAATCATAAGAAAACTGTTAGAGGAAAATAAGAAGAATTGGGATTCCAAACTGAAATTTGCTTTGTGGGCAGACAGAATAACTACTAAAAAATCCATTGGAACTTCCCCATTCAAGTTGGTTTATGGGACTGATGCAATTTTTCCTGTTCAGTTAGTTTTGCCTGTAGCTAAGTTCTTTCAGGAAGAGCAGATTGAGAAAAATGACATGGTAAGAAGGATGCTGGATTTGGTAGAACTGCAGCAAGCTCGTGAACAGTTAGTGGACAGATCAGAAGCTCATCATATGCAGATCAAAAAGACGTTTGACAAAATGGTGAAAGTGGACAGTTTTCAGATCGGTGACTGGGTTCTAAAGTGGGATGCTCTTCGACAGGAGAAGGGAAAGCATGGCAAGTTCGATTCTCTGTGGGCTGGCCCCTTTTTGATTTCTCTGGTGCAAAACAACAACACCTTCATTTTGCAGAATCTGGAAGGTGAAGAAATATTCAGTGGCCCGGTAAACGGGCGATTTTTAAAGTTCTATTTCGTCTACGGCTGTGAAGCCTAGACATTGTAGTGTTAGTTTTAGTTTCATTTTTCAATAACTCCATGCCCAATGGAAGCACTAGCAGATAGTTTAGTTCTTAGATTCTTGTCCAGGAAAGGCATTGATTCTATGGTTCTTGAAACCTCACAGGGAGGTGTTCATCCCCAATAGGAGACAATGTTAACTCCTCAAATAAACTGGTGTATTTATTTTCTTTTTTAGGTGATAGGTTGTAACCTCAAGTCATTTTTGAAGTTTCTATAGTTTCTAAGCTTAGGTTTTGGTTTTGTCTTAGAAAATAATTTGACCCATAAAGTCTTCTTTTCAAAATTGTCATTTTTCACTTTCAACAGCTAACATATGTTAAAAAGTTGAGTGTGCGCTGTGGAAAGTGTCAACTTTCAGCAGCTAAGGAGCACTTTTCATTAGTGGGTGCGCTATTGAAAGTGGTTAATTTCAAAAGGTTTGACAATCAAAGTTCACGGGTGGCGCGCTGTTGAAAGTACATACTTTCCGCAGCTAAGGAGTGTTTTCTACAAAGTGGTGCGTTGTTGAAAGTGTATACTTTCCGCAGCTAATAGGGGTTTTCCAAGGGATCACGTGCTGGTGAAAGTGGCAAGAGAACAGTTGACAGAGGCGCTTCCCACCGACCATTGTTGAAAGAGAGCGGGAATCACGTGTGTGATATCCACGACTCAAAGTAATGATGATATGATCATCCCACGTCAGGTAAATCCAAGACATGCGCTGAGGAGAGTGGGTAATGATAGAAATTCAATTATGCATGTCAGAAAAGGACTGTAATTCGAATCCGGCCCAGAACCCATGCTCAACACTCATGGTATTCAGGATGTCAAGTTCGAGATCGGTGATGCAGGTACAGAGGAGGTACCGTCGGCCCAACAACATCAAATCAAGCAGTGGTTTCCATAGCACGAATCATCGCTGGAAGTCTTTTGAAGTTTCATTTATTTCAAAACAGAGCCGAAGCCCGAACTACTTTCAATAGTGCAGAATCTCAGCTCGACTGGCAGTTACAAGGGTTACAAATTATCGGGTTTTGCAAGCGACAGAATGGTGAGAAAATGCAGTGGAGCTCTACTCAAGAGAGAGCTGGATAATCTGTCATTTTTACAATCACACCCCGAAGTCCAGAAGCATTTTGCGAATGCAGGGTGTATGGAATTTGTTGAAAGATTGCAAGTTGGTTACCACCAGGCTACTGCAGAGGCCTTTGCCCAGACCTTCGATGGAAATAAAGCTCGCGTCAGGTCCATGGAAATTAGAGTGGATGAGGCTGTCATTGCTGCAGCTACAAGTTTACCAAGAACCGGTCAGAGCTGGTTTAAAACCACGGCTCCCAAAAATTTGGATTTCAGAGTTTATTTGAAAGATGGATACAGGCACAAAGCATGGAAAAAAGGTATGCTAGTTTCTTATCTAGATGAAGAATGGCAGGAATTGTTCAAAGGTATCCAGTTATACATTACTTCGGAGGGAAGATATGATAAACTGATGATGTACCACTTTAAACTCCTCGATCACTTCATAGGCAAGAACCCTATTAATTTGCCTTATTTCCTATATCAAAGTTTGACTAAGGTTTGCAGGAGGATTAGAGCTCAACCATTGAGCATGAAAACTACTCTGTGTCACCTCAGCCTCATAAAATTGATTATCCTGGAGTAATTGAAACAACAGGGAATAAGTTGGGAGCACTTTTTATTCTGGTAAGGTTTTGAAATACAAAACCAGACTGCAAATGAACAAATGAAGGGTTCAAAGAAACAATCATCCCCCCAAAGTAGATCAAGAAAAAGAAGGACCTTGCCAGGACCTTCAGAGGACAGAATATCTGGAATGAAGCCTCACAGGTTGAAGAGAAAGTTGAACTTTGAGCAGACCACAGAGCAGACTACACAACAGAATACAGGGCATCCTACAGAGCAAAGTACAAGGAAAAATATACTTAACTTTCCCTATTCAGATTCAGAATCTGAGAAGCCAGATCAATGCCCTGTTATCAAGAGTTCTGAGAAGTCAGCTGAGTGTGCTCAAAACTATGAAACCTTCAATCAGACAGAAAAAGGAGAATCATCAAAAAACCCCAGATCGAAGAAGTCTCAGAAGATAAAAATCTCAAAGAGGTAATTGCCCAGCAAGAGGTCTTGGAGCGGGTGATTAAAGACAGGTATACGAAGTTATCTGATAACTTCGCCAAGACAAATGCTGCGTTTGAAATATTGGCTAAGGAAAGTGTCAGAGAGAAAAAGAGGAAGACAAAACTCACCAAAGACTACAACAGCCTGTGGTGGCTTGCCAAGTGCCTCAAAAGGTAGATAAGGAGGCTGAAACAAAAATTGAAGCAAAGATCTCATCCAGATCTAAAGGTTCTCGCTCAGGTCGCCGTTAATATGCAAGGTGAGAAATATGGAACTCAATAAATTTTGATCAAATCGAAATTTTGTTAGGTAAAACTCTTTTTTGAGCACAATCGGGACTTTCCACAGCACAAAGCTATCATTTTATGCCCTGTGCGCTGTTGAAAGTGACAGCTTTCAACAGCTAACTCGCGAAAAATCAAAACGGTTGCGCTGTTGAAAGTTGGGAAAGTAAATTTTGAAACCAAAGACACTACAGGTCATTTCAAATAGGTTTTGAAGTTATTATAGTGTATCAGTGGGATATTAAATCACATGCAAAGAGTTCAACATCAAAGGTTCAAGTGAATTTTGGCAACAAATGCAAAACCATTTCCTCAAAAATCGACCAGGAATGTTGGGAGATCTAAATGTCAAAGACATGTGTCTTGTTATTCTTCACCACATCACGGAGATCAGGAGCAGAAGGATGCAACTGGCGATTTTGGAGATTGAAGACAATTCGACTTTCTAGTTTAGTTATTAAAGACTTTACTTTCAAGTTGTTTAGATAGAATTGAGTTTGTTTTTATTAAATACAGATCCCTGTTTTTAGGATCTGTAAAAAATTGTTTGTAAGACTATAAATATCTATTTTTGAGACGAACCAAGGGTTCAATTTTGGATGCTACCATGCTGCTACTGTAAACAAAGACCTATTCTTATTTTATGAAAAATTGCAAGCTTCCTTCAGTTGTGTTTGTCAGATTTCTCTTTCTGTCTCTGATATCTTGTGAGTGAATGTTCTTTGTTGATACTCATTCAACCTGTATATGACTGTCATCTCATATGCTGATTGATTAAGTTGATAATCATAAGATATTTATTTAGTTATTAAACCCATTCTGCTTGTGTTATATGAGTATAATCTGGTTCAATAGCTAGTCTCTCTCTCCCATTTAATCAAACCTTGTCTGATTGCATGACCAGAAGGCCTTGTGAGATTTTATATTTCTAGACAATATTGAATACACAGTCCAGTTCTTAGATATTCATCTTGATCCACAAAAACACATCATTATTAAGAAAATATTTCCCAAAAAGAGTTAGTTACCAGGCATCTCCGACTTACAACCTAGGAGAGTTTCCTGGAGTGATAACAGGGGATTTTTCTTTCATTTCTTCTTGCTGGCTGATTTTCCTTCTTTGTTTCTGCAGAGTGACTGTTGTCAATGGTTGAGGATTTGACAAACTTGATAGATTCTGTATTACTTGGATGATCACTACTTGATCCTTCTTCATATCCCAATCCAGCTTTCAACTTTGAATTTCTTTGCTGATTTAGAATGGAGGTTAATTCTTTTGAGGCTTTAACACTTGGCAGATTTTGATGATACAATCCTTTAAATTTCTCCATTTCTTTTCTAGTTTTTACTATCTCTTCTTCTAAGCCTTCACACCTGAATTTCTTCTCTGACAATTGTTGTTTCAGTATGTCTTCTATTTTCTTTGCCTCTTCTAATTCCACTTTCAGCAGAGCAAAGTCTTCATCAGGTTTTTTACTGTCTTTCTCGAACTGTGTCAACAATTGTTTTTGCTTTCTGTTCTTAGTTTTGAGTCTATCAATTTCTTCTAGTGCACTGATCAGTTCTCCTTCCATATCAACCACAACTTCTTCATCATTATCATCACTGCCTGTGCTTTTATTATCATAATCCTCTTTGGCCATAAGCATGAAGTCATTTGCCTTATCTTCACAGGATGAGTCACTATCGGTCTCTTTTGAGGAATTGTCATTATTTGCAACCAAACTTTTCTTCTTATTATATTTCTTGTATTTGTACTTCTTTTCATCATCAGAGTTGTAGTCCTTTTTCTGATGGGGACACTTAGATACAAAATGACCTATCTTACCATAGTTAAATCATTTGAAGGGCAACTTCCCTTGATATTTTCCTGACCCTTTCTTTAACCTTCTCACAAATTTTTCCTCAATATCATCTACTTTTGAATCAGTGTTCTTGTCTGCTTTAAAAGATGCTTCTCTAGTACTGGATTTATCTTTATTAATTCTCATTTCATATGCAGTTAAAGTTCCTAGAAGTTGATCAATGGACAGAGTTTTAAGATCATTTAATTCTTCTATTGCAGAGACTTTTGGATTAAATTTATCAGGCAGAGATCTTAAAATATTTTGAACTAAGAGAGAGTCATCAAACTCCTCACCAAGACCCTTCATGGCATTTACAAGTTCTTCAACTCTTAAAAAATACTTGCTAATTGTTTCATCTTGATTCATCTTTAGTTGTTCAAATTTCAATCTGTATGTTTGAAGTTTGGCATCTTTTACTTTCTCATTTCCTTCATAA
>ML779741.1:548760-568423 GCA_009831015.1 Picea engelmannii | reverse complement strand
ATCCTTGGAGGCTAGCACAACAGGCTTTGTATATCCAGTCTCTACTACATCCCAAACATCAGCACCCAAGGCCATTAAGTATGTTCTCATTCTAATCTTCCAGAAGGAAAAATTTATTCCATCAAACAGAGGGGGCTTAGAGGATGAAGTCCCTTCATGACTTGTCATGTTTAAGCTTACATATCTACCTTTGAATAAAAGGAACCCGCTCTGATACCAATTGTTGAAATTTCTAATACAACTGAGAGGGCGGGGGGTGAATCAGTTGTCTTTGAGCTTAAACAATTTTAACTCTATTAAAATATTCTTAATCTTTCTTCAAGTGATCATCAACATTATACAACATATGGACAGTAAAAGTAAAAAGCATCAGTCACACATAAGGTATACACAGAGATATATTTTCACGAGGAAACCCATAAAGGGAGAAAACCTCTTCTTCTTCAAAATGATAGGCAGTCTTTTAAGTTCTGTACATCATCTTTAATTGAGAACCAACTCAATGTGAGGCTGCTACCTCTGTTTTACAAGATGCAACTTGTTTGAGAGCACCAACTCTCTGGTTTCTCTAACACCCACTAGAAGGAAGAACCCACTCCTTGGTTTCTCTAGCACCCACTAGAAGGAAGCACCAACTCCCTATATGTTCCAACACCAACTGGATGGAAGCACCAACTTCCAGTGACACAGGCTCCAACCTGTATAACAGAGAACACTTGTTCTCCCTTGCACCACCCTACCACCCTGGTTTCTCTGGCTGCAACCAGATGGAAGATACAACTTCCTGTGTTCAAGCTCCCACTTGAACCTCTGAGGACAACAGTACTCCCGAGCACCTCCCAACCTCCCTAGAACATAAATGAACATATAAACATTCAACTACATAGATACATCAATTCTTACCAATCTTTCTTTGTTCTGTACATCTGGTCATCTTCTGACTGTTCCGCAATTCATTTCTTCCTTTGTCTGTTCAACAGGTCTGCTCTACATCAACTTGTTCTGTCATTCTGCTCTTCTTCAACTTGTTCTGTTATCCTCCTCTGTGTTTCATCTCACACTGCACATATACTCAATCTCATCCTGTGCATCCTCTCATTTTCCTTTTCTTACAGTTTCATTCTTTTCTCATACAGAACAACCAACCTCACGCTATCTGTCACATTTTCTTTTATACACACTCACGGTGGTTCAACTTCCCATCTCCTTAAGCAAAAGGAAGACAACTGTCTCAGCAAATGAAATGCCAACTAATCAACAATCATGAGTCTGTTTTTCTAACAGATTCCAAACTAAGGAGTTAACTGTGAGAGAGAACAGTAACCCTCTGATCAACACTTGATCTGACGGTTCAGATCATTCCGCGATTTCGCATATCGCGATTTCGACACTCCTGATGTTCAATGTTCTTGTCACTTACAAATCCTGATCTACAAAATTTTGATAGAAAACTTTTCTGCACTAGCTCCTTCCTGAATATGACTATGGTCATAACCAAGCGCCTATGCAAAAAGTGCTTTCACGATTTCTCGTTTTGTGATTTTCGACACTATGCTCCGTTGACCTCGAGTCAGCGAAATTTTGATCACTTGCCACATGTCTTGTGATTCCATGGTCTAGATCTGATCTTGATTCAACGACTATGATTGAATAGCGATTTTGGCATTCTTGATGCATTGGGTTCTTTGCCTCTCTATTTCGCGATTCGCGAAACTCCGATATGGAGTTTGATCAATGGTCCAGATCTGATCTCTATTCAATGGCTGCGATTAAATCGCGATTTCCCATATCGCGATATCGGGATTCTTGATGTTAATAAACTTTGACATATCCAACTCTCGATCCTCGAAACTTAGACATAGAGTTAGATCAATGGTCTAGATATGAGCTTGATTCAACGACTGCGATTGAATCACAATTTTGCATATTGTGAAATCGACATTCTTGTTGCATTGTTTCTTTGAAATCTCCAACACACGATCCTTGAAACCCTGACATGGACTGGAATCAACGGTCCAGATTCAACCTTAATCTGATGGCTCAGATTACATCACGATTTTGTATATCGCGATATCGGGATTCCTAATGTCAATAATCTTTGACATGTCCAACTCTCAATCCCCGAAACTCTGACAAGGACTAGAATCAACGGTCCAGATTCAACCTTAATCTGACGGCTCAGATTACATCACGATTTCTCATATCGCGATATCGAGATTCCTGATGTCAATAATCTTTGACATGTCCAACTCTCGATCCCCAAAACTCCGACAAGGACTGGAATCAATGGTCCAGATCAAACCTTTGATCTGACGACTCAACTTACATCGCGATTTCGAGAAGTTAAGGAACCCTGTTCCTTTGACTCTCTAGTCAGCGAACTTACTATCTTTCCCCACGTGTCCTTCCTGATGATGGACGGTCCTCCTTCTTTTGGGATTTTGTGAGCCCCTTTTCTACTTGTTATACTTTAAAAGGCGTGCAGGTTCTCCTTGATCCAATGATGGTCGGATCCTGCGCTTGGATCAAACCCCTGAGATCTATCCTCCTCTTCAGCGTGCTCTTCTTGTCTAAATTCATATCTGATGGCCCTTGTTCTGTCGGGAATTTTGGATGGGATCCAACGATCATTATTTCTTCTCAAACTTTACAATTCTTCGATCACTCGATCAATGTTGCGTTGCCTTCGATCATTCACCTTTGATCATTCGACCTTACTGAACTTATCTTCTATTTTCCTGTCGATTACAAACTTCCTGTACTCATGCCATGTTCACTGTTGTACTTGCCATCAATGACAAGCATTCGCTGTCTATTAAATATTTTCCATTCGTTGTCTGTTAAATATTTGCCAATAAATGGAGTTTAAACTCTCCCATGCAAGGGTCAGCCAGAGGCATTTCCGTCCCCTTTACCTCTATCCCTTATGGTGGGGGTCATATACCTCCTCCATCCCCCTTTCTCGATGGTTCTTTCCAACAAACAATCATGTCAAATGGTAATTATAACTTGTTTGGTGGAGGCAGTTTAGGACCTTCGTCTTATATAAGGTCGATGGGAACTATGTCATTCTCTTCTTTCAATGTGTTTGGGAAAAACTATTTTTCTTTGGTTGCTCTCTCGGCTAGGGGAAACCCTGGTTTTTGGAAACAAAACCTGGTTCAGGGTACTATTCATTCACAAGGAGTGATGACTGAAGTTTTCTCTAGACATGGTATTTGGAATCCTTAGAAGGGATCAGTTCCCTTGCAAGGGATGTCAGTCGGGGGAAACCCCTTCCATGCTCAATGGAACCTCGAGTAGGGCTCTGTATCCATTCCTATCGAATCAGCTGGGGGCATCCCCTTCCAAAATCTTTGGAACACAATGCAGAGAGAAATCCACGCACAATCTATGTCGTCCAATTACGAGATTCAACCGATGATACCCCAATAGATGAAATTAACCTATGATGGTCAAGGCCATGGTTTCTACTAGAACCTTGGCCAACAATCCAACTTTTCCTAGCAACTTGGTGCCAGTCAAACTCCAGGACCCTCTTTTCCTATAAATAGTTCACAACCGAAACTATCGTTTCTGGAAACGCTACATCTACTAGACTTTTTGAGATTAATGAATGACCCAATTTGTCACGATCCATGTTGGCCCCCCATGCCGGCTAATTTTCCCTCAAATATTCTAAAATTTGAAGGCAAGCCTAGTGAAGATCCAAGTGATCATGTGACGACTTTTCATTTATGGTGCTTGTCAAACTCACTGAGGGATGACTCTGTCCAATTGTGCCTTTTTCAACGTACTCTTATAGGGGGTGATATGAAATGGTATATTGAGCTTGACCGCTCGAGGTAATCTTACTTAAATGACTTGGTGATGGTCTTTTTGAACCATTTCTAGTTACCTATGAGATATGATGCCGACACCGAATTGTTGGATAACTTTGAGAAAACCAAGGACGACCATATCTATGATCATATCTGAGAATGGAAGCATCGAAAGAGATTAATTAAGGTCCAGGTCCCTCCTAGTTTCTTGCTTGATTGGTTCCTAAAGTATTTGGTGCCTTGTGTATCCAAGGATCTAGCAACCTCCATAGTGTTTTCAGAAGATGAGGCAATTTTGAGAGCACACCAACTTGAGCTGATCTACTCTCATTCTGGCATGATCTATGATATTTTTCCATATGTGCCAAGATCTATTCTCGATAAGGCCAAGAAAAAGTCTGGACCCCATGTCGATGGTATTGTGGGCTCAGCACAAGGTAAGTCCACAGACCTGTTGTCGAATCAGTTACAACAATTGTCGATACAATAGACTGTGGCCAGCCAGACTCCAAGTTCAGATGTTCCACCTACCCAGACGTCAGACGTACATAGTGTGCAGTCGATGAAACCTAAGTCCAACCAACAGTCTGAGGGAAAGTAAAAGAAATGAAATAAGAAGGGTAAGGGGGATAGAAAGGCAAGAAATAATGTTGGAGGGGGGAAAACAAAGAAGAAGAAATCGAAGTATCTGTGTAATCTTTGCACGGAAGACCACCCGACTCATCTGTGCCCTCGACTTGCAGAAGCTCAAAATATTTTGGTATAGAAACAACCTACTGTGCTGAAAAACCCTTTTCTATAAGGGAAAAAAATGGCTCAAGCTTCAACATCCTCGAGCACGGCAGGGGGAATTTAGGGACCCCCCATGCCTACCAATAAAAACCCGATCGAAAAAATTTACATGATGAATTTCAGAGCTAATATAGTGACTATGGCTCAATATTACGGAATGCTAGAATCCATCGAGAGGGGAAAAGAAGCCACAAACCCACATATTGAGAAGACGGTGGGAAAAATGATGACTCACATCCCAAAAGGTGTGTTTAGGAACGCTTCTCATAATCAAAACGTGAGGGCCTCCCAAAACTACTCCGTTGTGGAATATTTGGCACATACCCCTTGTGTGATGTCTACCTTGGAAGTCCTCCTAAGTTTCCCTTCACAGAGAAAATATATGTTATCCACCTTGGGATTGACAGAGACTTGTAGTCCAAGAGTGATCATTTTTTATCCAACCGACTTAAAACCCTGTCTTCCTTACCATGTTGTGTTTCAGATAATAGTGGATTACACCACAAAATATTTTACTCGACACATTTTCCATACAATGGTTGATGAGGGTGCCTCGACTTGCATGATTTTGTTGGTGTGTTGGAAGGCCATTGGCCATCCTGGTTTGTCTCCGTCGCCTACGTTGCTTACAACATTTGATGGTCGATCATTCAGACCACATGGGATCATTCCTTCTTTCCCCATGCAGATGGGAGGAAAATATGTGTGTGTCGAATTTGAAGTGGTCGATGTGCCTCTTAACTACAACCTGTTGTTAGGAAGGAGTTGGACTTACGCGATGCATGTAGTCGTTGCTATGATTTTTTGAGTCTTGTGTTTTCCGCATGAGGGACATATTGTGACCATTGACCAGTTTTATTTCTCCCGTATTGACCATTATTCGGGGGATTCCACGGTCCTCATGATTGATAATATGCAACTCATCATTGTCAACTTAGGTTGTGGTTTGTTTCCATCGTTGATGGGAACTTTTGATTACCCATTGCCTTCTGGGGATGTGAAGCTTATATTGGTTGTTCCCGACCAGCCTAGGGTTGCAATTCTACAAGTGTCATCATTTCAAACAAGATACTTTAATGATCTATGGAATCTACCTTCCCCATTGGCCTTGATGGAAGGGACAGGGCATCCTGGCATGACCATTCCCTTGTTCGCGAGTCAGGTTGCATACAAAATTGTCGAGAAAACTTCGGCCAACCCTGATTGGACTCCCCCACAAGAGTTAGATCCAATTCTCGATCCTATTTGGGCTCAGGTTTCTCTTACCTCTCAAGATCTTTTAGACCTGGTCTTTCCCTCTGACAAGGTGATTCTTGAGGCATTGACTAGTCTGGATAGACCTTGGGGTGATCTACATCATAGATCTTACTTCCTTCCCGAGTTTAGGAGAATAGAGGTGAGAGAATTTGTTTCGACCATGAATGGAGATAATTATTATCCTATCATTCCTCTAGATACACACAGAGTTTATGCTAAGGGTAACATGGAAAAGTATCACCACAAACATTTCAATAGATATCTCCAAAACCCCTAGCATTGTGGATAATGTTTTCTTCATAGCGAACTGCTCCCCCGAAGAGATTCTAACTTATACTGAGTTTTTCAAGGAATTCCGTGACATTTTTTCCTGGTCTTATGAGGAAATGGTAGGCATTGACCCACGAATTGTCAAGCATGAAATTATGACTTATCCTGATGCCAAGACGGTCTGACAGAAGCTTCATCCGATCAATCCTCAAAAAGTGGCAGCAATTAAGGCAGAAGTAGAAAAACTTCTCAAAGACGGTTTTATCTACCCCATACAATTGATGAAATGGGTGTCAAACCCAGTTTCGGTTAACAAGAAATAAGGTACGATTCGTGTGTGCATGGACTTACATGATTTGAAAAAGACTTGTATGAAAGACAACTTTCCCACCCCGTTCATCGACCATATTGTCGATGAGTGTGTCGGTTGTGAGGTCTTTTCGTTCATGGATGGTTTCTCGAGATACAATCATATTCAGATCAAAACCGAAGACCAACATAAAACAAATTTTATTTGTCCTTGGGGAACATTCATGTATTGTAAGCTTCCTTTTGGCCTGAAGAATGTTGGAGCCACCTTTCAGCGGGCCATGTTGTTTTATTTTCACAACCTTAGACACATAGTTGAGGCATACCTTGATGATCTAGTATCACGCTCTCAAAAGAGATCTAATCATCCCACTCATCTTCGACTAATATTTGAATGATGTCGCTACTATTAGATTCACTTGAATCCTAACAAGTGCAGTTTCTGTGTGACTTCAGGTCATCTCTTAGGTTTTATTATTTCGACAACAGGGATCAGGTTAGATCCTATCAAGTTTGAGGCGATAGCTCAATTTCCTCCCCTGTGCACGATACCCCAACTTCAGATCTTACAGGGGAAAGTGATTTTTCTTCGGCCTTTTGTTGCAAATTACATCGAGATCACTAAAGGGTTTATGCGTCTCTTGAAAAAGGGAGTCCCATTCTGTTGGGATGAAGCTGCTTAGTGCTCCTTTGAAGCATTGAAATGCGCCCTGATGTCTTTCCCTCTACTCTGGCCTCCTGATTATAACAGAGACTTCTTGTTGTATTTGGATGCTATAGAGTCGACCATTGACATGGTCTTGGTTCAATAAGATGATCTTCTTGAAGAGCATGTTATATATTACCTTAGTCGAGGCTTGGTTGGGCCGGAACTCAACTATTCTCATGTTGAGAAGCTTTCTTTGGCAGCAGTTCATGTTGTCCAATGGTTTTGTCACTACATTTTTCTTTTGAAGACCACTGTCATCGTTGTTCTGAACCCTTTCCAATATGTGTTAACATGATGGGTCATTGGTCGAAATATCGGTAGATGGATTGTAATCCTCTAAGAGTTTGACTTGGATTTTATTTCCACAAAATCAAAAAATTCATTGGTCTTTGCCGAACTCATTTCGAAACTTCTAGTTGAGTCTAGTGATATCACCCTTGAAGAATCACCTACCAAGGGAGACTTATTTCTAATTGCATATTTGGACCCCTAGTATGGAGATATACTAGTCTATCTCCAGAATTTGAAGTCTCCGCTTCTACTTCTCATGATGAGCGTCGACGCATTCAACATTAGGCATGAAATTATCTTATACTCGATTATACTTTGTATCATCTAGGCATGGAATGCATTCTTCGTCGATGTATTATCCATGAAGAATTAGAGCTCATTTTGAATGAATGTCAAAATGGCGAATTTGGAGGTCATTTGTCTAGGTTGGAAACAACCCAAAAGATTCTATGTGCAGGTTACTTCTGGCCCTAATTGATCAAGGATTGTGTTGAGGCGGTCAAGAAGTGCCACCCGTGTCAGATCTTTTGTCGGAAGATGTAGGCACATCCTGCTCCTATGTTTCCCCTCATTTTGGTTGGTCCTTTCACCAAGTGGGGGATTGTTTTTACTACATTTCACCTGACTTCAGCCAAGGGGAATCGTTACATCATCATGTTGAACACACTGCCCATAGTAAGAGGGGGTGGGGTGAATTAGTGTGTGGACTTTTCTAACTTTTCTTTTTGAAAATTAGCAGTTAAAACATAATTGAACATATTAAGAACAATTAAATCATAATCACAATGGAAAAGAGATACCAGATGTTTCCATAAGATTTTTTATAATGTATATGTATATATGTGAATATAGTAATATGATTTTTCCCAGCACCAACTATTTTGTATCAACACCAATTGAAGTAAGGAACACCAACTCCTAGGAGATCACCAACTCTCAAGCAAGACCCATCTTTCCACAAGACCCAGCTTGCTGATAGAACGTAGTCTATCCAACTAGAGCTCATATAGTAGTTCAACCAACTCTAGTTGCAGTGATCCATTATTTAATCAACTCTATATCATGATCAAAGGTATACCATAAACGCTCATCACCGCACTTCATCTTCTCTCTGAAATTGGTGCCTTCTTCACTTTATCTTTCTCTGATATATTCACGCCTTATTCACTTCTTCATATCTCTGATATTCACATGGACCTCAGGTCCAAATATGCCTCTTCCTTCTCCACAAGCGCACATCTCCAAGTGAACCAATAAGGGAGCTTCAATTGCGCATAGATCCATTTGTCCACCCATTTCTTCAGGATCTACCTTCTAGTGGTTAAACTGTGCCGAAGGAACCCACTCTAATACCAATTGTTGAACACACTACCCACATTAAGAGGGGGGGTGAATTGGTGTGTGGACTTTTCTAACTTTTCTTTTTGCAAATTAGCATTTAAAACACAATTGAACAGATTAAGAACAATTAAATCATAATCACAATGGACAAGAGATATCGGATGTTTGTATAATATTTTTTATAATGTATATATATATATATGTGTGTGTGTGTGTGTGTGTGTGTGTGTGAGTATAGTAATATTAATTTTCCCAGCACCAACTATTTTGTATCAACACCAACTGAAGTAAGAAGCACCAACTCCTAGGAGAACACTAACTCTCAAGCAAGACCCAACTTGCCACAAGACCCAGCTTGCTGATAGAACATAGTCTATCCAACTAGAGTTCATATAGTAGTTCAACCAAATCTAGTTGCAATGATCCATTATTGAATCAAATCTATCTCATGATCATAGGTATACCATAAACACTCATCACCACACTTCATATTATATCTGAACTCCGCGCCTTCTTCGCTTTATCTTTCCTCTGATATATTCGCGCCTTATTCACTTCTTCATGTCTTTGATATTTGCATGGACCTCAGGTCCATATCTGCCTCTTCCTTCTCCACAAGTGCACATCTCCAAGTGAACCAATCATGGTTTTATTTATACTGGTTTATGTTCAAAACTTGTTTTAGTTATTGGGCCGACTTGTGCAACAAGTTATAACTAACTTTTTCATTTACAACAACTTTTGGGACCACCTGAGATCATTGTTTCGGGTCTTCAACTTTAAACCTGGCATCCCCTTCACTTTCATAAATTGATCACAAGTATGGATTGATTTCCTTCATATCTTTGATTATAGAAGTCAACGCTTCCTTCAAACCATGTTCATATGATCATTGGTGTAGAACCACATGCTTATCAATTTAAGAGACACATTACATTCTACCCTTTAAATATCTTTACCATATGACCAACGACGGTGACCTCACGTGAGGTGAGATGAGCACTTGAGAGCTTATCAATTCAATGGAAATGATTCAATCTCCCGAAGAGATGGAAAATTGTTGGGACTTCGGGACTTCACCCTTCGGGTATTTGGGACTTCCAATCTTTCAAATCTCCCAAATACGATTTCTCTAAACAGATCAGACGATTCAAATTTATATCATGGAGCAAGATCAATGGTAATATTTGATCCTTACATCTATCCTTTCATTCCTTAATCCGACGACTAGGACTTAATGAAGCATTGATATGGATGGCCACCAATTACTTCGAGACTTTGTCTATTATGCTTACGCTATCCTTCCACTGTATTTTGATCAATGGTTGAGAGTACACCCGACATTATATTGATGGTCGAGATCTCCTTTGGGTCTCCGGACTTCAGAGATTTTGAATCTCAACCCCTTCTTTCCTCCGTATGTCAATCTTCTAGAGCTATCAATCCACTGACGTGTGTCCCTTTTGGATCAACGGTTGAGATCTCCTTCGGGTATTCGGACTTCAGAGATTTCAAATCTCAACCCCTTCTTTCCTCTGTAGTGATCACTTGTTGAGTAAGTCATAAGTGGTGGAGACTGCTTGTTGTTGGTTAATAATTCCACTTAAACTATCCTTCCACTATAGTAGATCGATGGTCGAGAGTGCTCCCGAAGTGATATTTAGATCGGACGTTTTGTGTCCACTTTAGGACTTCAACATTCAGGACTTCGGGGATTTGGGAAAGTGATGGTGGTATAAATCTCGAAGTAAAACTCCCAGAGTGATGTCACTTACTTACGTCACTTGATGACATGTCACAAGCTAAGTAGCTATTGTGTGTCACTCAGATTCATGATTTGCACATACCTGAAATTCTAATTCAACTTGACACTTGTCATTCTTTGACTGTGCCATGTTTCCTTGCTAACATGGACTGTTGATGTGGTCTGTCATAGTTTCTTGCTGATGTGGTCTGTCGACGCAGATCTCCTGATGTGACACATATTCATCTCCTTGATCTAATGGTCAAAATAGTATTTGAAGGGTATCTCAGATCGACGACTGAGAGTGACTTCGGAACTTCGTCCTTCAGGACATTAGGACTTTTGACATTTATTGGTGGTGAAACTCCCGAAGTAATTCTCCCAGAGTGACATAACTTTCTTACATCACTTGTTGACATGGCACAATCCAATTTCCTCTTGACACTTGTCATCATCTGATTATGCCATGTGTACTTACTGACATGGTATTCTGACATGGTCTACCACATGTACTTGTAGACGTGGTCTGTTGGTGTGGTCTTCCACATGTCCATGCTTGCATGGTTTACTGACATGGTCTACCACATTTCCTTATAGGCATGGTCTGCTGACGTGGTCTGCCAGATGTCCACGCTGACGTTGTCTGTTGACATGATCTGCTGACGTGGTTTGGTTGATCTAATGGTCATCACATTCTCTCCAGATCTGATGGTCCTTATTCATTTCATATTTTCGGGCTTCAAGTATTTCAAATCTCAAACTGAATTCTTGAAGTGAGATTTTTTCGAAGCTTAACCTCCTTGCATATTTATACCCGAACTAAATGTTGTTCATTGATCATGATCCTAGATCGATGGCTCGATCTTTCTGCGATGCATATCTTCTAGCTTATCCTGTCCTTCCACTTAGAATGATCCAACGACTGACAAAAATTCACATAAATGAGATCTCATATCTTTTACCTCGCTTATCATCTCCTTCCACTAAAAAATGATCCGATGGTTGACAGGAATTCGGGTTTGATCTGACGGCTGATGGGTATTCGGATAATCAATTTCTCAACCCTTTATCCCCGCTTATCCTATCCTTCTACTTTAAAATGATCCGACGGCTGATGGGAATTCAGGTTTGATCCGACGGTTGACGAGTATTTGGATAATCAAATTCTCAATCGTTTTGACCTGCTTATCCTATCCTTCCACTTAAAGTGATCCAACAGTCATGAAGACACCAGAAGCAGATCAACAATCAAGGATGGTTGCGGAACCACAACTTGCGATTGATTTAACTCATCACCAAAAATCCTCAATTTGAAATTGTGTGATGTTGGTGAGTCAACCACAATCGTCGATCTTCGAAGCTATAAGATCTTACAATCCAAACTAGTTGTGGGATTGGAACTAGCGCGATATTTAATTCTCCTTTCAATCTCCGCAATCTATGTTTGTCGTTGATATGGCGATTTCACATTCGACAGTCATGACTTAATCTGGATTAAACTAATCATATGTTGGATCAACCACAGTCGTTGATATTCGAGTCTATGAGATCTGACAATCTAGACCAATTGCAGGATTGGAACTAGCAAGTAGTTTAATTCTCCTTTGGATCTCCGAAATTTATCCCTGGCATTGATCTGGCTTTCAAATCCGACGGTCACGATCCTGCAATGGTCCTGAAGCCCATGGTCACTCATATGACCGACGTCCATTATATGAGACGATCAACACTGTCAATTTCTTGATTGGACGGCTACTAAGGCTTCTCACCTTTTCCTGTGCATTGATCAAATTTTCAATATTTCCATCGATCCCAATGACACTTCTGCAATGCACTCTTCCTTCTGAGATTTGATCTTCATTCACTTTTGTACAACATTTTCCCTTCTGAGTTTTGATCTCTGCATACTATTCGCTCCTCCTCTTAAGCTTATGCTTTTGATCTCTGCATACTATTTGACATCTTGTGCTAACTAATATACTGTTGACATCAATGACAATATCATCTATGGTAAATCACAATGATAATTCATTATAACAACAAATCATCACATCGATTGTTGACATCAATGAAAATATGTCCAACAATATCCCCCTTTTTCATTGAAGGAAACCCACTAACTTCATATACAAAACTCCCCCTGTGATGATTCTTTCCTCTTATGAATTTTTCTCTCCCCCTTTGACATCATTGGCAAAGGGTTTTTCCTCTTGTGGTAAAGCTCTATATGTTACTGACCAGAATCTAAACTTGGGTAACTCTTCCTACAATCATGTTCTGCCTTCCATAACTGAATGACTCCCCCTGTCAATATGCTCTCTCTCTACTTCTGACTACTCTCCCCCTTTGTTTCTGAAAAGGTAGCTCTTCCTGACAAGGTTTCTTCCCCTATTAATTTACTAACTTCTTATCTCAGTTGATTGGGATTTTTGTGTTTTAAATGAGTAGTCTTCTTGATACCAATTTTTATAGTGATCAAGTCTTTTCAAAACTTTATCTAATTACTTTATTATTTACTAACCAAAATACTTCCCCCGAGTTTTTACTGACTGTTCTCCCCCTTTGTTTCTAAAAGGGTAGATTTTTCTGACAAGGTCTTTCCTCTTGTTATCTCTACAGGATGTCATGTACCTCATTTTGTACATCAGAATGTTGTTTTTGCAGATGTCGTTGTCCTACCGGAGCATTGCACAATTGTAGCTCATATTTTTCAAACAACCCTTGGATATGCCCATTGATTCTCATCGATCTCTAACCAAATGTATCCATCTTTATCCATGATGCTTCTTTACTATACATTGCTCTAAAGTTTTCTGAGAAAGTTTATACTATGCTTGTCACACGATTGCAATTCTTTTTTCAACAATCAACTTCACACATGTTCACTTGTTTAGTATTTGATATCCACATCTATGAGTGTCCTGGTTTCTTGAACTTTGTTCTCTGATCTTCTATTACTGCAACTTCATTTTTATTCCATGTTCCATTTACACCTTTTTTCATATTGTATAAAGAATTTTACATTGACTTTTTTCTTGAGTTCCAACAGTTATGGGCTTTGTGGCCATATACACCACAACTATAGCATCTCATAGTGTAACAATGTGTAGCAATATGTCCAACATGATTGCATTTCCAACATCTTATATTGTTGTTGAACCTACCAACTTTTTTTCTTCCGTGATGCCTACAATCCAAAGATGTTTGACCATATTCATTACAAGAAAAACAATAATTGTTAAAAACACTTTCATACCTTCTTTGATTCATCCATGAAGGTATCTCTCTTCTAAAATTACTTTGAGGTGTATGATTAGCTTCTGGATGTCTTCCTTGATATGATCTTCTAAATTTTGTAGTGTTGCTTTTATTTCTTGAACATGAAGAATCTAAGTCATACCTTCTTTCAATTTTTACAAATGAAGTGGTTGTGTTAGACCTGTCTTCATCCTTTACAAATGAAGGACCTATGTCAGACCTATTTTCACCCTTTACAAATGAAGGACCTACATCAGGTTTCTTAGGAGTACTGATTTCTTCCTTGTTGTATCCAAGACCAGATTTGTCATTTGGTGATCTCTAACTATCCAAGATCTCATCCAAGGTCATGGAGAGGTTCATGAACTTGATTTGGGTGTTTTACTTCTCAACCTTCTTTCTAATATTCACAACTTCTACTTCCAGATTATGACATGATTCTTCCTTTTTGTTCAACTGGTTCCTCACTACCTCCTCTCTTCTTTTGGCTTCCTCAAGTTGGATTTTAAGATTGACATTGCTTTCCCTTAGTTCTTTTAGATATACAAAGTTTTTTCTTAGTTCATAATCTTCCTTATTTTCTTCTTTTGCTTGACTGATTTCATTTTTCAGTCTCTCAATCTCCTCTTTCTTTTCTTTTGTTAGATCAGTAACTTCTATTTTCAATCTTTTGATCTCTTCTTCTTTGTTTTCTAACTAGATATTTTTCTCAGATATGATTTCTTCATTGTCTTTGAGATTTTCTTTTATTTCCAAGATATGCCTTTGATTTCTAAGCTCATCATCTTCCTTCTTCTTTTATGTTACTTGACTAATTTCTTTCTTCAACTTCTCGATCTCCTCTTCTTTGTTTTCTAACTGAATCTTTTGCTCAGATATGATTTCTTTATTTTCTTTGAGATTTTATTTATTTCCAAGATATGATTTTGATTACTAAGCTCATCATATTCCATCTTATTTTCTTTTACTTGACTAATTTCTTTCTTCAGCTTCTCGATCTCCTCTTCTTTTTCTTCTAAATGATTATCCTACACATATATTATCTTTTCATTGTCCTTGAGCATTTCCTTTATTTCTAAGATATTTTTTTGACTCTTTTCAAGAAATTCTTTAGTGTAGTCATGACGATAGCTATAGTATGATCATTATAGTCACAGTGGTATTCACAGAGACTCCAATCAACCTTTTGTTTGGCCTTTTATAGTTCTTCTTCTACATATTTCATGGGATAATTGCTAACGAAACATTATTTTATTGTATCTGAGTCTTCTTCTTTATTTGCAGGGGAGGATTCAATATCAACATTATTACAATCAAAATATTGTGGAGAGTCTTTACCTTTATTGATGATTGAGTATTCTTCTTCATCCTTGATGGGAATGTCTTCTATGTCTTGTCTTTTGATTTGATACATCTTTTCTAACCTCAGCCATAAGTTCTTGGCGGATGTGCATAGTCCTATGCTTGCCTTGATGGTATCTGATAATCCATTGAGAAGAATATTCAATGCCACTTCATTGTTCTTCCTTTCTCTTCTTTGGACTGTAATCTTGGATATATTCTTTGATGTAGTTAAATCCTAGGGCTTGCTTTGCTACTGAATTCCAAACTTCAGATCCTCTTGACTTCAAATATTGTTTCATATTTTCTCTCCATGAAGAATAATTTGTTCCATCAAATAAGGGAGCTTCAATTGTGGAGAGAGCCATATGTCCACCCATTTCTTTAGGATCTACATTCCAGTGGTTAAAATGTGCTGAAGGAACCCGCTCTGATACCAATTGTTGAAAACACCACCCACATTAAGAGGGAGGGGGTGAATTAGTGTGTGGACTTTTCTAACTTTTCTTTTTGCAAATTAGCAGTTAAAACATAATTGAACAAATTAAGAACAATTAAATCATAATCACAATGGACAAGAGATACCGAGTGTTTGTATAAGCTTTTGTATAATGTATATGTATATATGTGAGTATAGTAATATGAATTTTCCCAGCACCAACTATTTTGTATCAGTACCAACTGAAGTAAGGAGCACCAACTCTCAGGCAAGATCCAGCTTGCTGATAGAATGTAGTCTATCCAACTAGAGTTCATATAGTAGTTCAACCAAATCTAGTTGCAGTGATCCATTATTGAATCGACTCTATCCCATGATCATAGGTATACATAAAATCTCATCACCGAACTTCATCTTATCTCTAAAATTCATGCCTTCTTCGCTTTATCTTTCCTCTGATATATTCGTGCCTTCTTCATTTCTTCATCTCTCTGATATTCGCACAGACCTCAGGTCCATATCCGCCTCTTCCTTCTCCATAAGTGCACATATCCAAGTGAACCAATAATTGTTGTATTTATACTGGTTTATGCTAAAAAATTGTTTTAGTTATTGGGCCGACTTGTGCAACAAGTTATAACTAACTTGTTCATTTACAACAACTTTTGGGACCACCTAAGATCATCGTTTTGGGTCTTCAAATTTAAACTTGGCATCCCCTTCACTTTCATAAATCGATCACATGTATGGATCGATTTACTTCGTCTCTGTGATTACAGAAATCAACGCTTCCTTCAAACCATGTTCATATGATCATTGGCATAGAACTATGGGATTATAAATTTAAGCGACGCATTACATTCTTCCCTTTAAATATATTTACCATATAACCAACGACAGTGACCTCACGTGAGGTGAGATGAGTGCTTATCAATTCAACAGTCACGATTCAATCTCCCGATGAGATGGACGATTTTCGGGACTTCTCCCTTCAGGTCTTCGAGACTTCCAACCTTTCAAATCTCCTGAATACGATTTCGCCGAACAGATCAGACGGTTCACATTTATATCACAGAGCCAGATCAATGGTCATATTCAATCCTTACATCTATCCATTCATTCCTTAATATGACGACCAAGACTTAATCAAGCATTGAGATGGATGGCCACCAATTACTTTGAGACTTCGACTATTATGCTTATGCTATCCTTCCACTATATTTTGATCAACGGTTGAGAGTACACCCGACATCAAATCGATGGTCGAGATCTCCTTTGGGTCTCCAGACTTCAGAGATTTCAAATATCAACCCCTTATTTCCTCCGTACGTCAATCTTCCAGAGATGTCAATCCACTGACATATGTCCCTTTTGGATCAATGATAGAGATCTCCTTCAGGTCTCTGGACTTCGGAGATTTCAAATCTCAACCCCTTCTTTCCAAAAGAGTGATCACCTATTAAGTAAGTCATAAGTGGTGGAGACCGCTTGCTGTCAGTTAATACTTCCACTTACACTATCCTTCCACTATATTAGATCGACGATCGACAATGCTCCTGAAGTGATCTTTAGATCAGACGCTTTCTGTCCACTTCGGGACTTTGACATTCGAGACTTTGGGGCTTTGGGAAAGTGATGGTGGTAGAAATTCTGAAGTAAAACTCTTGAAGTGACATCACTTACTTACATCACTTGATGATTTTTCACGAGCTGAGTAGCTGCCACATGTCACTCAGATTCGTGATTTGCACATACCTGAAATGCCAATTCAACTTGACACTTGTCATTCTCTAACTATGCCATGTGTACTTGTTGACGTGGTCTGTCACAGTTTCTTGCTGACGTGTTTTATCGGTGTAGATCTCCTGATGTGACACATATTCATCTCCTTGATCTAACGGTCAGAATAGTATCTGAAGAGTATCTCAGAACAATGACTGAGAGTGACTTCGAAACTTCATCCTTCGGGACTTTTGACATTTCTTGGTGGTGAAACTCTCGAAGTAATTCTCCCGGAGTGACGTAACTTGCTTACATCACTTGTTGACATGGCATGAGCCAAATTCCTCTTGACACTTGTCATCATTTGATTATTCCATTTGTACTTGCTGACGTGGTCTTTTGACATGGTCTGCCACATGTCCTTGTAGACGTGGTATGCCACATGTCCATGCTGACGTGGTTTGTTGACATGGTTTGCTGACGTGGTCTTCCACATGTCCTTGTAGAAATGGTATGCTGACATGGTCTGCCACATGTCCATGTTAACATGGTATGCCTAATCTAACGATCGTCGCATTCTCTCTAGATCTGATGGTCCTTATTCATTTTGGATTTTCTGGCTTTGGGTATTTCAAATCTCAAACTAAATTCTTGAAGTGATATTTTTTTGAAGCTTAACCTCCTCGCATCTTTATACCCGAACTAAATGTTGTTCATTGATCATGATCCTAGATTGATGGATCGATTTGTCTGTGATGCATATATTCTAGCTTATCCTGTCCTTCCACTTAGAATGATCCAATAGCCGATGGAAATTCGCATAAATGAGATATCATATTTTTACCTCGGTTATCCTATCCTTCCACTCGAAAATGATCTGACGACTGACGAGAATTCGGGTTTGATCCGACAGCTAATAGGTGTTCAAATAATCAAATTCTCAACCCTTTAGCCCCACTTATCCTATCCTTCTACTTTAAAATGATCCAACGATTGACAGGAATTTGGGTTTGATCCGACGACTGATGGGTATTCGGATAATCAAATTCTCAACATTTTTTCCCTACTTATCTTATCCTTCCACTTAAAATGATCCAATGGTTGTGAAGACACTTGAAGTAGATCACCGATCAAGGATGGTTACAGAACCACAACTTGCGAGTGATTTAAATCGTAATTAAGACTCCGCAATTTGAATTTGTGCGTTGTTGGTGAGTCAACCAAAATCATCGATCTTCGAAGCTATAAGATCTGACGGTCCTGACTAATTGTGGGATTGGAACTAGTGCAATATTTAATTCCCCTTTTGATCTCCGCAATCTACCCCTGTCATTGATCTAGAAATTGTGCATCTGACGGTCACGACTTAATATGGATTAAACTAATCATTTGTTGGATCAACCGCAATCATTGATATTCGAGTCTATGAGATCTGATGATCTAGACCAATTGTGGGATTGGAACTATCGAGTCGTTTAATTATCCTTCCGATCTCTTCGATTTTTCCCTACCATTGATCTGGCTTGCAGATCCGACGGTCACAATCCTCCAATGGTACTCAAGCCCATGGTCACTCATATAACTGGCATCCATTATATGAGACGATCAACACCATCAATTTCTTGATCGGATGACTGTTGAGGCTTCTCACCTTTTCCTGTGCATTGGTCAACTTCTCAATATTTCCATTGATCCCGACGACACTTCTGCAATGTGCTCTTCCTTCTGAGATTTGATCTTCATTTTCTTCTATACAACGTTTTCTCTTCTGAGATTTGATCTCTGCATACTGTTTGCCCCTCCTCTTGAGCTTACGCTTTTGATCTCTACATATTGTTTGACATATTATTCTAACTGATATATTGTTGACATCAATGACAATCTCATCTCTGGTAAATCACAATGATAATTCATTATAACAACAAATCATCACATCGACTGTTGACATAATGACAACATCGTAGCATTAGACTACTTCACAAAGTGGGTCGAAGCTATGCCAACATTTAAAAATGATGGCGAAACAACGTGTTGATTAAGGTTGGTTGTCATTGATGTCAACCCTTGAAGAAAGCCTCGTAGCACAAAGGTTTAGGTAATGGACCCAATATTGTTTTATGTAAATATGACTCATTATTGTTTTTTCATGGTTGATAAGAAGTAAATATGGATGAACTCCAAAGTGGTCCCCTTATGGTGAAAGCCCTCACGGGAAGACGCTTTGTGGAGTAAGAGAACCCATGCTTAATTGTGAAATAATGAGATGAAGGAAACTGAATTTGTCAGGGAAAATATTCTATATGGATAGTGCTTGTCATGTCATTTCCAGTGGTATGTGGAATGTCACATAATTCCTCACGGTTAGAGAG
>ML779741.1:487848-539673 GCA_009831015.1 Picea engelmannii | reverse complement strand
AGACAAGTAGTTGATGAGTTGGCGCACATACATGAGGTGTATAGTTGATGATGTTGGTACATATTGATGAGTCATAGTTGATGAGTAGTTGACACGTGATTGGTACATACTTGGTACATGGTTGGATGCACTTGTTTATGGTATAGGTTGATTATAGGTTGGTGCATGGTTGATGCACTTGTTTATGGTACAGGTTGATTATAGGTTGAGGTACAGGTTGATGCATGGTTGATGCATGGTGCAGATTTATTGGTATAGGTTTATAGCGGTATATCTCATAGTGATAGTGTGACAGTGGTTCCATCATTCTACTTCTACTTCAGGGTGGCAGGATGGGGCAAGGACAGGTGGTTGTAGCCACCTTCCAGTTGTAGCCAGAGAACATTGGGGGTTGTAGCCTCCTTCTGGTTGTAGTCAGAAAATCGGGGAGTTGGAGCTTCCCTCGGGTTGTAGCCTGAGAAACTAGGGGGTTGGATCCTCCTTCCAGTTGCAGCTGGAAAACAAAGGAAGTTGGTGCTTCCAATGAATGTAATTCTTCAATACATATAAGAAAAAGCATTCTATGGTTTTCTCCCGATTTGGGTTTCCACGTAAAGCACTGGTGTACTGTGTATGTGTGTGATTGTTTATTTCTTACTGCTCATTATTGGATAATAATTCTACATTGATATAACATTTGAAGAAAAAGGATTATAATTACGCTATTACTGATTCACCCCCCCTCTCAGTAATCCAACACAATGACTCTTTTCTTTTTTAATCAGATAGTAGAAAGGTTTGACATCCTGAAGGATATTGTCACTAACAATGGAAGTCATTTCCAAAACAAAATAATGATTGAGTTAACATCAAATCTCGAGTTCAGGAAAGAACATTCATCACCTTATTTGATGGTGTACTCAGCGTTGTGGGGATACCAAACATCGGTGAAGACTATCGCTATTTTTTCACCTTTTCAACTCGTATGTAGGATGGAAGCAGTCTTACCTATTGAGTGTTAGATTCCTTCTTTAAATTTGGTAGTGGAATTACTGTAGGACACTTCACTGCTTGAGGAATGCCTAATATATCTCGAGCAACTCGATGACCAGCATCATGATGCAGCCTCAACCAATGAGGCTCATAAGAAATGACTCAAGTGTCAGTATGATCGGTCCATTCATCCCCATATTTTCTCCGAAGGAGATCTTGTCCTGGTCTATGATTAAGACAAAGATCCCCTGGGGGCAGACAAGTTCAAACCCACATGGTTCATATCGTTCATTGTGAAAGAGGTCTTGAAGAAGGGTGCCTACTGTTTGGTTGAGTTTGAAGGAAATTCCTTAGCGGAGCTTAGAAATGGGCTCTACCTCAAGAAGTATTACTCTTAGGTTGGTCACCTAGGTGACTTCTTGTACATATGTATAGGTTCTTATACAATTTTTGTCTTTTTTGTTTTGTGGACATGTAGTTATTTATGTTTCACCATGGAAGATGTCAAGTGAATCACAGGTGTAGTTTGGGTTCACATATGACACTAGTTGACACACTCAGAGGCTTGATTCCACAGCTTGGGTGATTTTCACACCTGGAAACCAGTTCCTATCTTCCAGAGGTATTTTTCTAGGTGACGCTACAGATAATGTTGTTGAGTACAGTGCAGTGATAGAATTGCTTCGTGACACTTTGTCGCCTGGAATTTCTCACCTCCAAGTCTATCTAGATTCTCAGTTGGTTGTGTCCCAGCTAAATGGAGTTTACCGCATTTATGATCCCACCTTACACTGACATTTCCTTATGGTACATCTCTTGGAACATTATTTCGATTGCATTACGTATATCCATGTTCCTAGGAGATTTAATCATATGACAAATACTCTAGCTAATCAAATATTAGATTGTCATGTTGCACACACATAAAAAGAAAAGCATACACATACACATGTACATACATTTGTAAAAGATGTAATCCATAATACGATATATATATATATATATATATATATATATATATATATATATATATATATATATATATATATATATATATATATATATATCAAAAAGTGTCATGAGTACATGGGTGGGCATGAATGCCTCAAAAATAGTGTTCAATATACATTGTTGGGCTTATGTCGTCAAAAACTACATGTACAAAAACTTCCCTCGAGACATCAAAGGTCCATCCTATCTAAGCACAGAGCCTATTGGCCCTACCATAATGCAAAATGGTGTTGGCCAAATGCCGGAATAGTTGGACCCATGTCTCTGGAAGCCCTACTACATGAGGCTGCATAGACAGCGGGAGATCCTCAGTCTCAGCCATGGGTATGGTGCAAGTGAGCACAGTAAGGTTGCACTCCACTCATCTCAAAACTCTCTTAGCCTCTCTGGCTAGAGGTATCCTTGCAGCTGTTGGCCCTCCGACTATTGTTGGTCCTGCCTATGGTCAAGGACATCGTCAAGTCCTTGTGAAGTCTGTTGGGTGCACGGGTCCCACATCTGTACATAGTAGATACACAAGAGTCAATACTCTATACACATATAAAAATGATATATATAAAAACAATTAAAAATTAAATAACTTTAAAAGCGTGTTACCTATCTCTCCTCACTCCTCGTCGGGAGGCATGGGCATGTTCGGATCTTTGGAGAAGCTGATCTCGGCATAAGGTTAATCCTCAAACGTTGGAATATGTCGTGCTCACTAGTCGAAGAATTTGTCATTGAAGGTGTCTATGGTCCTCCCTCCACCCTATCATGGCAACAATGTTTCCCACCTGCATACCGCTGGGAAGGAGGCCACATGCCCCCATATTGTCTCTCTGGGACTGAGACTGGGAACCCTCTCAAAAAACAAGGAACATAAAATCATACTCAACCCAAATTTCTTGTTGGTACATTGTCGACACTCTGTCACCTATCTCTTCATGCACATAAGCATGGCCATGATCTAGTTAAAGATGTGCGCATCCTAACACTGAATAGAACAATGCATGTGTGCCCAGGAGTCCTGATGTAGGGCCGCGGATCCAATAATCTTCCCAATCAACAACAAGATCACTCGCAGAGACAAACTAGTGATCTTGTGAATCAACACCTGAGAACCTACCTTCTTAGTGCTAGACCCATAGTACATTTGGATATAATTCTCGATGTTGAAAGGCCTAGGGGGGATGTCCTCAGATTGAATAGTTACCCTCTCCATGAGAGGCCAGTCAAGAAGTAAATATCCTCTATTGTGGGGGTCAATGATTGACCCTCTAGCATGTGTTCCTCTACATCTGGGTGCCAATAATACACAAGAACATTGAGTAATCTGGGTTGTGCCCTCATAAACAGACACTAGAAGAACTTCCATAGCCCACATTTTTTTAGTCCAGTGATGGTTGTAGGGTCCTCTTCAACCAAAATTTCAATATCCTCATGCTCCCTCTCCCTCCAGTGGACATACATCTTGTTCCATGGAAAAATGGAGGAAGTTTAGTACTTGCATTTTTATTTTTCCAAGCTTGCAAAGGTGTACGCGGGTTGTATTGGCCATAGTCACGTATGTACGTGGGAATATTATTTTCTTCCCGAGTACATATGTGGGCTATCCTTGGACAAATCATGTACACACAGGGCCACTCTTCTTAGGAGAGCGTGCCCCCTCAAAAACTAAAAACAATGCATACATGAAATATGGAAATGCAAGAGGGATGATTTTGTACTTACTTGGTTCAACTAGAAGTTCATTTCATCCATTGAAGCTCCCATAATCAACTCTTTTAGCAAAGGGATTTTTTCTCCTTTTGGTTAATGTTTGAATTGCAATGGTAAAAATGAGTTTTCGTCTTCTATTTATATACTTTTTTGGCATTTTTTTTTCTCTTTTTGACCCCCTTTGTCATTTTTTCCTGGCTTGGAGATCACTTGATTCCATTTCTAAGTTTCTTATTGGACGTTCCTGTACTCTTTTCCATTCGGTTTGGTAATTTTTGGGGGATGGGCCACTTTTTAGGATCCTTTGGTAAAATTCATTTTTTCCAACTTTTGCATATAAGCTAGGATTTAATTTTCATTTTTTGCATCTCATTGTATTTTCCACTTTTCCATAGGATCGACCCCGCTGCAGTGTGATACAGAACCTTCATTGATTCTCTATAAGTGTTCTAATTAGGTGGTAGAGCCTACCTGTTAGCATAGGGTAAGACCTAGGGTTTAGCTCTAACAACGCACCAAAAAGCCCTAACTACTGGCCCTTTCGACAACACCTGGGAAACAGATGCAGTCTCACCTAGAGTAGCAATAGGGGGTTGCAGGACACAGGTGTCTACAACTAGGGGAAATGCAAGGTGGGTTCAAGGAAAAAATACACAACAATCTAGTTATCATTACCAATTCAACCCTACTTTGCATAGTTATATCTCTGATCTAACACAATGATGCAATAAAAGTATAACAGAAAGCAGAAGAACACAACATCAATCACACAAAATAACAAGATATACATGGTTCACCCTCTCCCTAGGGATACGTCCACATAACCGTGTTTCTTGATATTATATGAAAACATACAGTTCTATCTATGCTCTTAGCTTGCATATCTCTCTTTCTTTGTCTTCTTCTCTCCCCTCCCTGTGCACCCAATTGTAGGGTTGATATCCGCACCCAGCTGAAGATCTTACAACACAGACTACTCTCACAACACAATACTTCTCTCTCAACAATAACAACAATCACCCATCATAACATAATCAAACCCATCCCAGGTCCTCTTCACCTTTATTTATACATTACAATGACTCTCGGACAACCTTATGCTAAAACCTAGGTGTCAAAACCCTAAATACCAAAACCTTAGGTATCTAAAACCCTAGGTCAACTTGACCCACATTTTCTGGGCTTCACTAGCTTGTCTTTCCTATTTTCGTGCGAAGTGCTCCAAAGAATTCATTGGTGGCTTTTCCCCCTTGATGAGTTTTCCACAATCCATATTCCTTGATGATCTATCTTCCTCGATCTCCCCATCCAACAACTTGATTTCTCTTACTTCACTTTGTCTTCTATGCTCTTTTGGCCACTTCGACCCAATCTCAGTCAACTTGTCTTCCTCGCAGTTCACACTTCATGATTCTTCCTTAACCTTTGATTTCTTCCATGACCAAGGGTCAACAGCCGCCCAACACTCACATGTGACCTTTCCCGAGGCACTTCATATCTGAACCTTCTATTTTTCTTCATCTTCAGACTGTGCGAGGTAGCCTGTGCTTTCTATTCTATCACTTTCTTCCCTATGCAGATTGTCTTTTCTGTGTCTGGTACCTAGTTTCAACTGCACCTGGTAACTAGACCTGTCTCCTTCTACTTTTACTGAGAGTCGTGAGGCATCTGGTTGTTATAGTACAATTTCAACTGGCTCCCATTCACTAAACCTTCCTTCCACTCTCTATTCAATGTCTTCAACTACAAAAATCCTCCTTTTGTAACATATGTGACCTCAAATGGCCCAAGGAAATGTGTTCTAAACTTCCCTGGATGCTTCATGAACTTGTTGTCGTATACCAATACCAGATCTCCTTGCTTAAAGTCTTTCTTCTTGATATGTCTGTCATGGTAGGCCTTTTCTAATTCCTTTTGTACCCGCTGATGAAATCCTACAATAAATCGGTCTTCTTCTAGTTCTACGAATTGTGCAAGCCTCTCTTGAACAATTCCAGTGTCATCCATGCCTGTGAATGCTTCAATTCTGAGACTAGGAACCAAATATTCCATAGGGACAACTTCTTCTAGACCATAAACCAACTAAAAGGGAGTTTGCATTTTCATCTTCTTGCAAGTAGTTCTATAGGCCCATAGCACTATTGGTACTCTCAAATCCTAGTCGTCCCTGTTCACATTGCAAATCTTCATCAGTGTTGTCTCCAAGATCTTGTTGAAAGCTTCAACCATCCCATTCTCTTGTGGATGGTAGGGAGTACTCTTTTGATGGTGGACTTCAAATTCTTGAGTCAAAGCTTCGATAGTCTTATTAATAAAGTGTGTACCTTGATAACTCATTAGGGTCTTCTGGCATCCAAACCTGATTATGATATCATCAAATATAAATCGCACAGCTGTAGTTGCACTACAGTCCTTCACTTCTCTTGCTTCTTCCCATCTGGTCAAATACTCTATTGTAGTGATGATGTATCTAGCTCCGTTTTGCTTTCCTAGTGGGTTAATAGGTTCCATGAAATCAATGGCCCATTTCTCAAATGCCTGTAAAGTTAGATATAGTGCTAAAGGAATATCATCTCTTCTGGAAGGTTTCCCAACTCTTTGGCATACATCGAAGGATCTGTAGTACTCCTTAGCATCCTTATGTAAAGTAGGCCACCATATGCCAGCTCTAAGAACCTTTTGCACTGTTGCTTTTCCTGCGTAGTGTCCCCCTACGATGCCTTCATGTGATTCTACCAAAATCAGTGGTATTTCTTCCTCCATAACACATCTCCTCAGGACCTCATCAGGTCCCATCTTGTATAGTTGTCCAACTATAAGTGAAAAATATGCAGCGTGAACTACTAGCTTTTTTTTTTTGAATGATTATATATTCGTGAGGTTCCATTTCTGTTGATAGGAACTGGACTATCTCAGTGAAGTGATCATCAACCCTTTTGATGGCCAGAAACTGTGCATCTGGTAGTGTATCCTCCAAACTACTAGGTTCCTCTCCATGCTCCAACCTAGACAAGTGGTCAGGTCCCTTGCTTATTCTCCCTAGCTTGACCACTATTTCAAAATCATATTCCTGGAATAGCAGTAACCATATGCATGTCCTTCCCCCCAACACTGGCTTTTTGACTAGGTATTTCAACATAGAGTGATAAATGAACATCTTAAAATGTCCTCCCAACAAGTAGTGTCAAAAATTCTGCAACACGTACACCATGGATAAACCTTCTCTCTTAGTGGTAGTGTAGTTTATCTCAGTTGTAGATAGCTTCCTGCTAGAAAAGGCTAGCAAATGGTCAATATCTCTTGCTCCTGGTTGTGCTAACATTGCTCCTAGTGCAATAGATAAAGCATTGACATGTACATGAATTTCCTTGCTCCAATCTGGGAAAACCAGAATAGGCATAGTAACCATTTTTTTATTTCAGTGTGTCGAAGCTCTGCTGACATTCTTTTGTCCATTGAAACTGACAATCTTTCTTCAAAATATTCTCCATGGGTGTTATAATATGTGCATAGCCCTTAATGAACTTTGTGTAGTATCCAGTATGTCCTAGTGCAGTGTGCAGCTGTCTGACTAAAGTAGGGGGGGTAGATCAACAATAATGGAAATCTTGGATGGATCTACCCACAACCCCTGCTTACACACAATATGCCCTAGCAACTCTCCAAAGGGTGAAAAGAAGATGCACTTCTTCAAGTTCAGGGCAATATGACATTTCTTTCACTTATCCAACATTAGTCTTAAACATTCAATATGGTTTTTTAATAAGCTAAAATAGTCCAATCATCAAAATATGATACCAAATATTTATGTAAAAACTCCTTGAATGCTTCGACCACCACCCTAGAAACGATGGATGGTGCATTCTTCAATCCAAAAGGCATCAATGTGTACTGGTAGGATCCCCATTCTGTTGCAAATGTGGTCTTGTGGTGATATTCCTTGGCAATCCTGATATGGTGATAACCTGAAAATCCATCTGTGAAGGAGTAAACTTCCTGACCTCCTACATTATCTAACACTTCATCTGTAAATGGTTTAGGGAATGGGTCATGCAAATAGGCATCATTCAGCTTCCTGAGATCTACATAGATATTGTACCACCATAGGGATAATCCATTCTGACTCTTCCATAGGTTCTATGATTCCTACTTCTAACATCCTGTCTAGTTCAATCTTCACTTTCTGCTTATATTTGGGATTCAATCTGTAGGGTCTTTGCTTAACCGGCCTGACATCTGGCTTCAAGGGGATATTGATCTCTCCCATGGGCCCTTTAATTCCCTTCATATCAGTGAACTTGGTTGGGAACAAGTCCTAATATTCATGCAGTAGTTCTGTGATCTTATCAATGGTGGCATCATCTCAATAATATCCAACTTTAGCAATCTTAGGTTCTTTCTCTGTTCCAATATTAACTTTCTTGATTTTGATCGGCTGTCCTATGAAAGGTAGTTCAACTCCCAGTCCTTGTACATTTCTATAGCCTTCTGTTTCTGCGATGTTCACATTCCTAGGATCATCATCTTCATTGGCATTGATATTGTAACATCCTTTCAATTTCTAAAGAGGTTCAGTCCATTCATCCTCTTCTTGCTCAACAAGGAGGCTAGGTGCCTCGTCAAAGACTTTCTATCTTACAACTTGTAGAGCTTGATATACTGAAGGGTACTGGCTTTCAAATGAAAATGTAGCTACAAATTTCTGAGTCATACTGTACCAATCTGAAGTGGTGAGGTGTAGTTCTACTTGAAGATACCAATTGATAGGCGTTGTGTCCAGAGTGTTGATGAAATTATGCACCCACTGTTCTTGAGTAATACTTCTCCAAGCCTCCTCACAACCTCACACATGGTCCTTCGGAAAGCTTTGACCTGTGTATTGAACTTCACATCCTTGTACTTGTTTTGAAAATCACACTGCCATAAAAGTGTGACATTGCATCCAGTCCGCGATGTTCTTTTTATGTGTGCCCCACCATCTTGTTGGAGTTTCTTTCAAAGCCTCATCCAGTGCCAACAATATTTGTTGTACTAGTACAATTTCTTCAAAGTCTGATAAGAATGTTTCTAAATGATTTAAACCATCAAATGTGGGCAGATTGCTTACTTCTGTGCCAATCCAGTGAACTTCCCTAGTCAATCTAGCACACCTCCGTGCAAAGACTTCATACATTTTTTTCTACCAATTATCCAGTGCTTCTTATGACTCTGATGAGAATGAGTTGTCACTTCACCATCTTAAATTCCCATCTTCTGTAGGGTTAATGTAATCTTGTTGTCTCGCTGTAAATTTATATATATTCTCTAACTCATATGCACAATATTCTTCTCTGATGGGTTCTGTGTATATTCAACCTTCATCAGGATCCAGAGGTGCAATGACCCTAAATCCATCACCTTCAAACATCATTCTTCTTTTATTTAAGTCAACAACAATGGAATTGTTGAAAGCCCAATCAATGCCTAACAACGCAAGATAAGGACATCTATCATAAACTATCTCAATCACCTTGAAGTCCACAAATGTTCTTACCTCGTCGATGTCCACAGGAACATGCTCCAGTCTCCCAAAGGGGCTTACTGCCTGTTGATTAGCCATCCTAAGCCTGATAGGGGAATAAATTAACTTAGGTTTTCCCATGAGTGCCCAGGTCTTCTTCATCATAACATTGACTTTTGATCCTAAGTCAAGGACCACATAATCTATATCCTAATCTCCATTATGAGAATTAAGGTGTAGTTCCTTATTTGTCCTTCTCTTTTTGGATACTTGATGTATTGATCTATTCAACAGAGGGTATACCTTCCCTGGTTCATATTGTCGGATCAAGTGTTGTAGTTCTTGTATGGTTATTTCATCCTTAATCAAATAAATGAATGTATACAAGAAGCTAACAAGATTTCCTACCTCTTTTCCTTCTCCCGGTGATGCAGACTGATCGAATGTCAAAGGCATCCCACATGATCTCACTTCTGGTTGTGCCTTTGATGAAGAAACCCGATCTCCTCCAAATTCTCTTCTTTCCTCTTCAAATATCTACTTTTCTTTCCTCGGATCAAACTCTGGTGTTTTCTCTACATTTCTTCTGACTCCTAATTCTTCTGTAGTCTTTATTGGAGTCATCCTATCTTCTCCTATAGTAGCGCATCCTCTAGTGATAACAATGACTCTAGGATCCACTCCATGCAGTTTTGTTGATATTAATTGTACTTATGGGTTTCCTCCTTGTCTCTCCTGAAGTTTGGCTAAGAGCACGGGACAATCTTCAATAACATGTTCAAATGAGTTGCAGTAGCTGCAAGTGGTATAAGGGTTCTGACAATCCCTTTCCAAATGTCCTGGATGTGCACATTTATAACAAATGATCTGACCTCCACCTCAACCCATACCTCTTCCTCTTCCTCTGAATCCACCATGAGGATTGAAGTTTCCTCTTCCTAGGGAGTTAAACTGCATAGTATTTCCTTCTTTCTATACTTCTCCTTGAATTCTATATGTGTCTCTTGATATTTCATGCAAGAGGTCATAAGCCCTACAATATTTCTCATCATGCCCCACAAATTTACAGAATGTGTATTAAAGGTTGGTAGGTGTCTGGACATATTTTTGCATGTAATAACATTCACGATGGCGGTGTCGATTTCTACATACCTTGCACCAAGGTAGAGTAACCTACTTCAAATGGATTGGATCTCCTGAAGCCAAGTACTCATGGAATAGAGGACAATGCTCCTTATCATGGCCCTCTGATTTTCATCTGATACACCAAATATATTCTCTTTTATCTTTTCCCTTATCCTTATTCATATCTTCGAACTACAGTGATAAGCTATTTAGCTGACTCAAAATTTGACTCATACCTAAGCTAGACTCTCCCATAGGGGTTGATTCTAGTTTCATGGAAATCTCTAGCACCTAAGCTTGCGAAGTGATATTCTGTTGCATTAGAGGGACTCTAATATGTGGTAAGAGGGTAGTAATGAACCATTCTTTATTCTTTTCGTCTGGAATTTGAAAACTCAAATGACCTATCAGGGTCTTAAACCTCTAATAAAACTCCCAAATAGATTCAATTACTCTCTGCTTGATTTCTTTTATCTTTGTAATGCACTGCAACTCCGACTTGGGTTTATTGAATTCGACAATCAGCGCAGTCTTAATTTCGTTTAACAGTTTAGGGTGTAGAAATCCTTGGACAAATTTCATGTACCAACTCAGTGCGTGGTCTCTCAGAGTAGTAATAAACTAAGCTCTCTTAACAACTTCGTCAGTGACATTCTTAATACTCCATACAGCTTCACATAAGAACCAATGCTGATCAGGATCTTCAGATCCATCTCCCCTAAAGGTGGGTAACCTCATGCCATCTACCATAGATATTCCTAGTGTTCTTGACTGAGTATGCACTGAACCACTTGTACCAGTGCTCTGAGTGCTATGATAACTTAGGTTACTCTGGTTACTTAATGTTGCTAAAACAACAGGAGGATTAATAGTACTTCAATAGTCTGCGTAGTTTCTAAAGTTTCTGACTCTTCTCGGTGAGGTTCTTCAGTCTTCCCTTCTTCTTCCCTAGTGGACTTTGAATGTTCCTCGTTCAATAAATTTTCTTTTTCTCCACTGTAGAACCCTTCTTATTGTGCCGGTGGTTCGTGATTCTGCTCAAACAAGTTCACCAGAGGAACTTCTCTAAATGATCTCCCACTACGCGTGTGTCCAACCTCTGTGTCGTTGTCGCTGTCCGAGTTTTTGAACATTATCTCTTTAGTCCAACCGATTACTCTATCTTCAATATGTTCTTCTCATGTAATAGCATCTTGATCTGCAACTTCAGAAAATGTAAAAAATTTCCTCTAGGTCCCTTAAAGAAATATCTCTTTGCTTGGCTATATGATTCTACTCTATCAATAGAAAACTTAGTAATGTACCCTCCAATAGTACTATCAAACCAGTGATCAACTTCTCTTGACACAACATTATCAACTCTCTTGACTTTCTTGATCAAGACCGATGTCCAAACCATAGGTGGTTTGAGTCTGATTTCAAATTGGGTATCTGCTAATCTGGCTAGCCACTCATATAGCTGCTTATAAATCCCTCCAAATAAAATTTCATGTATATCAGTAAAGATATACTTTCCCAACCAATCCTCTATTATAATATTAGGGTTCTTGTTCTGGGCTTCTGCGAAGTCCTTTTCTTGTTCTTCTATCCACTTCTGAATCTCTATCTTCGATGGAAATCACCTTGACATTCCCTCAAGAAGATCTCGGTCCCGACAACAAAACCATTTGTTGTCACAGGGGCAGACCCAAGGTTAAGCTCTAACATCGTACCAACAATCCCTAACTATTGTCCCTTTTGGCAACAACTGCGAAGCAGATGCAGTCTCACCCGGAGTAGAAATAGGGGGTTGCATGACACAGGTGTCTACAACCAAGGGAAATGCAAGGTGGGTTCAAGGAAACAATACACAAAAATATATTTATTGTTACCAACTCAACCCTACTTCGCACAGTTATATCTATGATGTAACACAATGATGTAATAACATTATAACAGAAATCAGAAGAACACAATATCAATCACACAAAACAACAAGATATATGTGGTTCACCCTCTCCCTAGGGTCACGTCCATAGAACTGTGTTTCTTGATATTATATGAAAACATACAGTTCTATCTGCGCTCTTAGCTTGAAAATATGTCTTTCTTTCTCTTCTTATATCCCCTCCTTGCGCAACCAGCTACAGGGTTGATCTTCGCACTCAGCTGAAGATCTTACAACACAGACTGCTCTCACAACACAATACTTCTCTCTCAACAATGAAAAAAATCACCCATCATAACATAATCAAACCCATCTCAGTTCCTCTTCACCTTTATTTATACATTACAATGACTCTCAGACAACCTTAGGCTGAAACCTAAGTGTCAAAACCCTAAATACCAAAACCCTAGGTGTATAAAACCCTAGGTCAAATTGACCCACGTTTTCAAGGCTTCACCAACCTGTCTTTCCTATTTTCCTACGAGGTGCCCCAAAGAATCCTTTGGTGGATTTTTCCCCTTATTGACTTGTCCACGATCCATATTCCTTACTGATCTGTCTTCCTCAATCTCCCCATCCAACGACTTTCTTTCTCTTACTTCACTCCATCTTTTCTGCTCTTTTGGCCACTTCGACCCAATCTCAGTCAACTTGTCTTCCGCACAGTTCACAGTTCGCGCTTCTTTCTTAACCTTCACTTTCTTCCATGACCAAGGGCCAACACTACCTATAAATGGATTCCCTAGGTAGATCCTTCATGCATTTTGGCATCCATGTTGTCAGTAATGACTCTATGCTCGGGAGTCCTTGTTAGTCCTATCATAATTACACTATTAATCCTCATTCATTTGATGCACTGTCATTCTTGGCCTTACCCTCAGGACTCCCAAATGAGCACTCTTTGTTGTCTTTCAAGCTCAATTTAAAATTTGAAAGCAACATTCGATGAGATTGTATTTATTATTTTCGATCTTTTCTAGATTAATTGAGAAAATCGGCCAGTGATGATTTTAAGGATGGAAATTTATTTTAAAATGTAGAAACCTTGGCGAATCTTACTAATCCTTCATATCTCAATTATAAATGTTTGGAGATATTTTTGTAAAAATATTCAAATTTCTAATTATTTTATATATTTTTTATAAACTTTTGGCGATTTTTAAGGTAAAATAATTTTATCCTATAGAATTTGGGCGAATCATTTTTAAAATAGCAAATCTCATTTTTGAAAAAACCATGGAAAATTATCCCATGAGAAAAATTTATCCCCTAAAATCATCCCTGAAAGTAGCCCCCTGGAGTCTTCTTTAAGCCCTTTTCAGACTCTCTAAAAATGAAAAGATTGTCAAGAAATTTTATTTCCCTTCATGCTCGCCAAACTCAAATTTGAAAGCACATTTGTCCGGTGGTATTTTACCCCTTTTTCAGTCTAGATGACTAATTTTACTAATAAAGGTATGCTCTAGAAACTTCGGTTCGCTAGAAGAGTATTCTCAGGCATAAGTTTAACCCTTTTTCAGGCCTAAGGGACTAAATCTTTGAAAAATGAACTTTCTCCTTGGTTTTGTTTTATCACCTTTTTTGGGCCTTGGAGATTACTTATGAAAAAGGAACCCCCTTGGAGTCCATAGTTAAGCTCTTTTCAGACTCCCTAAAATTGAAAAGATCGTCGAGTGACCTTGTTCCTTAACACTCATTAAATTGGTATAGAAGAAAATCTATTGGCATGAGTTTAACCCTTTTTCCATCCTGTAGATTATAGCGTAAAAGGGTACACCTCAGGAGATTCATCTCGCCAGGAGAGATATCCTCAGTAAAGTTTGTACATTTTTGGGATAAGGAGACTAAACTCAGAAAAAGGTTGTGAGTCCATAGTTAAGCTCTTTTCAGACTCCTTAAAATTGAAAATATTGCCGAGTGATCTTGTCTTTGTCACACTCGTTAAAATGGCTTTGAATAGACATCTTTTCGGTGCCAATTTAACCCTTTTTCGAACTGACTAGACTATTTCTGAAAAAGGTACTTCCTGGAGTCTTCTTTTATGTTTTTTCAGACTCCCTAAATATGAAGAAACTACTGAGCTTACCTTCTCTGGGCTCGTAAAAATTACATTGAAGGGGTCTCATTGTGTCTTGCTTAATCCCATTTTCATCTTTGTATCTTTGGACTAATGTCAGCTCCATGTTTCTCTCAACTGAAACTTTGAAGCATGCCTCATACGCAAGCCTTGTAGCACTTCTTGCCTCTGTGACCTGACACCTTGAACCATGGAGGAATTTTCCTCGAGTGTCCTTTTCCTGCATATGTCTTCTTTCTTTGAGCATTAGTATGTTCCTTATTCTTGGAACCAGTATGCTCATTTTCTGCACTCATTTCCTCCTTTTTAACATAGAATTATTTTATTATTTTTCAAGCTTTCAAAAAAATTGAAAATGACAAAAAGATAAAATATTCCAAAAAGAGGGGATGGGAAATATGTATTCTTTTTTCAGCAGCACAGAGAGTCTCCCTTGGACAAAGCACACCCTTCCATTTGTTTATCAAGCATTGGGATCTAGTATGACCTTAGGAAGTTATTCTCACTACACAGAGTTGTGTCCTCCTCCATTTGGTTACTCTTCCAAACACATGGAGAGTTTGTGTTGCCTCCTGCATTGTGTACTTATGTCAATGTCATGCTGCCTGAGTTTGATAAAATTTTGTACGTTTATCCAAGCGAAGTTTCACTCAACCCGAGTTGAACTTTCTGCAGTTTTTATCTTGACTTCATGAGTCGACCATCCCGAGAGTCCAGTCAAGTCTAGATTCAAAATCGACGAATTTCTTTGCCTGATCATCGATATCCTCATGTATTTTCCCGATGATTCATCGAAGGCCTCAGGGTAGTGAGTTATACACTCCCATTATACTCCTACCCGATTTTTTAATATCTTGAAGTTGTAGCTCGATCAATGAAGGCTTCATCTCCAACCATCATGCGTCACTACCTTCTTGAAGATGTATACCATACTTGTATATCTTCGATTAATTTTGAGATGTAGATCTGTTGTGTATTGCTCACGACTACACTTTATATAGTTATATGACATGGATATGGAGTCTATTTGATTGGAAACCATGATTTAGTTCATCCCAAGCATGGGTATGCCTACCTTAGAGAGACAATTGTTGTTTTGCATATGACACCTCCCGAACTCTGGTCCTGGGCTCACTCAATTTTGTACATTGGTGAAGATATTGTAATGTATTTTGGCCATCAGTTTCTATTTTTACCTCACACATTAGGGGGCATCTTTTCTATCCCTAAAATGCATACTCATGCATACATGGCCTTGGCCCTCTTACTTGCATATTTTTCCAAAGAACTATTGAGAAGCTCTTCTTAGAAAACCATTTTTTAGAAGATGTATGAACCCTGTACCATTACATCCCACATACACATGCTTTATGCACCAATATATCTTGCGTACATATCCTTGTTTTACCATTACAACCCGTGTATGCTTGCAAAAGTTGCAAAAATTAAAAAGTTGCAAGGAATTTGTTGAAATTCACGGGCTATTAGAAGTTTCCCAACTAATTCACTTGCTATAGCCCATCACCAAACCGAATAACCATCCTTTTTTCATATAAAATGAGGTTTTGGGGTCTCATTTCACATTCAATCATAATAACATTGAAACTCTGCCCAATTTCACGTCCCCTCCTTGCCCAAGGTTTTTCTTCCTTTTGTGAGATATTGCCTCGACATTCCCTCATCAACCTTTCTTCCTCCATTCAACCCATTCCATTCCATTGAGGTGATCAGAAGGTTGAGAGAATAATTCCATTCAAGGTGGACTTGGAGAATGGTAAAGAGAAGCCCAAACTAGGTTCGCGGAACGGTGGCTGACACAGATTGTAAGTTATAATCTTTTTATGATGAATAAAAAAATCACATTTTCATGTCCCAAATGATGATGTTTTGATTATTTTCATTGATTTATAGTTATCATTTAATATCTAACCCTAACTCATGAATAGAATAACATGTTTGTAGTCCTTGTTTGCCTATCTTTGGATGCAGGTCAGCCTTAGGAGGATATGTGTAGTCAGTGAAACTATCAAGCTTGAGGAGATCATCACCAGATGTGGGATCAAAGGTATAGTTACCCGATCTCTTATCTTATTTTATTTCTTTACATTAGTTTTGGTATGTTTGGGGTAGAGTAAAATTGATTAACGTTTAGACGGTTATTCGCTCTTTCTACATCTTAAACCCTGGTGTATTTAAAGGGGGGTTTTCCAGCTAGAACAACTCCATATGTTCTCCAGCACCAACCGGAGGGAGGCTACAACCCCCTTTCCTTTCCCCGTCCTTCCACCCTAAAATATAAGTGTAGACCAACTATCACTACCACTGGAATTGTCACCATCACTACCACTGTCACTGTCATCCTGTCACTAACCAACCTATCAAACCTTTCATTTTCATTGATAATCAATCAGATCCTCTCACATGGATCATATACCAAGGACACCTCTCAAATATATGTACAACATTACCAACACATGCCTCGACCAAGAATGTACCAAACCATCAACCATGTACCACAACCTATATGACAACATGTGCATCAAGCATGCACCAACAACTGTACAAAAACAAGTGCATCAACCATGCACCAACACCTGTACCATGTACCTCAACCATCAACCATGTACATCAACTATCAACCTTGTACATCAATGATCAAATTTGTACCAACATATGCATCAATGTATAAACCAAAACCTCAAACATGCATCATAATCAACCAAGATCATATACCAAGTATATGCCTCAAGTATATTCCAATATCACAAAGATGTGCCTCTAAAAATGAACCATAAAAACCATATACAATGTACCAAGGATATGTCTCAAGCATAACACCAAAGCATGAACCTCAACCATATGCAACCATAAAACAAAAGGGGACTCCAATATATGCCTTAAACATGTGCCATACCATCCATGAAACAAGTCTAATGAACTATCACATCAACAATGTATCAAATCCTCATTGTTAGGCAACCTCATCTTGTATCAATATCTTCAACAATACAACTCAACCAAACTGCCTCAAACATGTACCATATGACATGTTGTTCATGATATTTTTTCCATTCTCAAAGAACAATGTCAGACATCCAAGATAATGATATTTGATTTTTAAGTGTCCTTCTACCTCCAGTTTAGAATGAAACTTCAATACTTTTATAATTTGGAAACACTAGGCACTATCTCTTTCTTGAGCATTTATTGATAATCAAGAGATGAAAAGAAGGATACGAATAAAAAAAATTGACAAACAAAGCAAGGTATCCAATTCTGATAAATCTTACTTTATTTTCAATAAAAGAAATATGGATGTGTGTCTAGAATATGGAATAAAATAAGAGCAAATACACAGATATAGGTCTTGTTCTACTCACAACAAAACAAAGGAAAATATATACCTGAATATATGTCTAATAAGTAACTTGCAGTAGATGTATTACTAAATTGCATTCGTTCATTTATTAAACACCATAGAATGAAAAATGATAATGAAAGTAGTAACACATATAAAACAAATTACTCAAGGAAATGAGAAGTAGAATCTTTGTATTTTTGTAGCAATTTCTATTAAAAAGTCTTTCTTTACATCAGACAAGATAAAACCATGTTCGTATCTCAAATGTATATATTTATACAATTCCTTCATAACCAAATAACAGTTTGAATCCATATTCTTAGATCCTAAAATAGAAGAAAATCCTCTAAATACTCTATTAACATCAAACAAAATATTACAAAATAAATTATTTGAACATCTATCCTGCTTCTGGAAACATCATCCTTGTTGGCTGCTTTAAGGCTTATCCTTTATTTATTTGCTCGTAGATGCAACTGCTTTCTGTTGATCTTTGTATTGAGTATGAATATTCAATAATGCGAATAATAACTTAGGGGCCTCCATATTAACATTTAATTCAAAGTTAAAAGCCTTTCTATGTACCAATGGTAAATTCTTTTGTACTCTAACTACAACCTGTTGGGTACTTTGACATTGTAAACTCTGTTTAACTAGGAAATGGTTTAAAATATGAAATTTGACTTGATTCATTTGTTGGATGACATATTTATCCTTTTCTCTATTTTCCTTCAAATTTTCTCTTTTTTCATTAACATTGAGAGTTCCAATAATTGAATGAACATCACTGAGGTCAATATCATCCATTTTAACATCCACAACTAATAGATTATTTAAACAAGCTACTTTGGTTTCTTTAGCCAATCTCTTACTCTCTTCAAGATTATTTTACCAAATATTTATTTCCATTTCTCCCTTTAATTGTTCAATCTCTAAAAACTAAGTAATTCCTGGTACATTTAAACTATGATTCCATATCATTAACTATTGAAACTTGGATCTCGTATTGACTAACTCTTTTTCTTTATCAGAAATGATTTTTAATGAATCATTGATGATAAGATATTGTTTTTGAATAATCTCCAAGATTTCAAAGAAACTATCTTGAGCTGAATGTAATCCATCATTAAATTCAAGGGCCTATTTTTTAAAATAAGAAATATCAAAAATTTCATTTTCAACCTTTTTGACTTGGGATTTTAAATGGAGTATCAATGAATCTTTCTGGGAAAGAGTATTCTTCAACATTTGCTGATCTTGGAGACTTGTTCTTAATTTCTCTTCCAATTTTTTATTTTGTTGTTCATAATTTTTTCGACCCTGAGCTAATTCAAAACTAACTCGTTCTTTAATAATTTCCTTTATTTGTTTCAAATCATTTTGCAACTGCTCAATCAAAATATTTTTCTACTCAATATTTTCTCTTAAATTGTCTACTGGCCACAAATTTGTTGTTTCAAAATATCCTATAGAATCTACTACCTTTCTTGAAAATTTAGGATCACTCTATCCCTAACCATCGGATATCATTTTCTTCCTTTTTGTGATTACACCTCCGTTGTTTTGAATCTCTCTCTACACAATAGCCTCCCTTTTCTTGCTGAAAAATAAATTTGATGAAGGCATTCCTTCTTACTCAATAGGTGTTAGATCTTCAACATTTACTACATCTGAACCATGCATTTCAAAGCTTGATGCAAGAGGAGTTAAGGATGGAATATGAGATGTAAGTGCAATATATTTCCCTTGAGTAGAAACATCTTTTAAGGGAATCTCATTGTTTGAAACAATTTGAAGAAAAACATGTCCATGCTTCATGAATGCTTCAAACATTGCCAATGTTACTTGAAGAGTCTTACCTGACAGATTTTGTTCTTTCTCTATTATATATTTTTATGGTGCATCTGGTGTTTATCTACTTCTGGAGTTTTTACATCACATAGATCACGTTGCTTAGGATTAAAATATGGTGGCACATCTGAAACTATATTAGCATTATGAGTAAAACTTTTCTCTTCTTGTAAAATATTTGGAAGACAACTTCTCATGTGATTTTGAAAATTGAGAAAATCTTATTGTTCCTTATTAGAGAGAGTTTAGATTTTGGATAGAACTTCATCATATGATTTTTCTCCTCTTAAGATATCATCAAATAGTGAATCTTCATGAAAGTAATTTTTCATGTTGAACTGAGCCAAATGCATTTCAACCACTTTATGTGGATCATGCCTTTTGAATTCAATGAAAGACAATGCAATATCTTCTAAAGTTGAAGCTTCAACCTTAGCATATCCAAAATCTAACAAGGAACATTCACCAACCTGTATGGGATAAGTTGTCCATACCCTTTTTTGTGCTACCCTTAATTCTTTAGTTATGCCTGCATAAAATGTATGGTATGCCACTTCCATGCAAATGACTCTCTGGTAGAAATTTTGGTAAAGTGTGAGGAGATGCAAAACAATGATAAACTCTGATATAGGAAAAACTCTCCTTGATGTACCAATCTGCAATTGCACCTAAGTTTCCCATAATCTACTTATAAGTCCTGGGAGGAGGGTTACCATATAGAAATTCATGAATTGAGATGATAACATTAAGGAAAATTTCATAGAAATGATCTTTGGCATTTTCCTCCCACAACTTAGAATGATAGATATGTATTGGCTCAGGAAATTTTGGATTCCAACTCCAATTCATTAATGGGAAAGGGGTTTTGTAACATATAGCATCCATAATATACACTGACATATAAAAAGGAATCGGTTCAACTTTATATTTTTGACTTGTATAAATTCCTATTTGTTTGACCAAGTTGTCACACAACAACTTTCCCCAATTAAAAGTGAAACCCTATGCAACTTCATTAATAATAGGAACCCAATCAATGTTGAACTGTGCAAGGTTTTTATTTCCATACAATCTACAGAGCATCATATCTATGTACATAATGTGTGCATCACAAGAACATGTGGAATACATACCATGACTATCTACTTTGAATTTATTTTCATTTACCCACTAAGTTTTAATTATATCATGGATTCTTCTATCACAATCTACACATTCTTCCTTCTCAAACTTTTTCACAAATTCTACGTTGTAGACATATTTTTGAGTATTGGAAAATTTGTACATTACCTGGATATATTCAGGTTGAAAAGAGTCGACAATAGTTCTTTGATAGTTGTAGATGGTCTTGGTCAGTAGATCCACATGCTCCAAATCTCGACGTATCATGTCTATGTAGGGAAATAGCTTTAATCATGCTGCAACCTTATGTAATTATGACTTGGCGACATCCTTGAGCTTATTTGCTTTTAAAACATCTCCCCCCTTGCTTGCATCATCAAAAACAATGGATTTATCTTCCTCGTGAATTTCATATACATGTTCCCAGGATTTAATGTTGCTTGTTAAATGAGTCGTAGTGTCTAAATAAATATCAGAATTTGGGTTTGGCTCCTTTGCAGACTGGTCTTGGACTAGATTTTTTTATCCTCTATGATGTGCCATGAATTTTTGTTAAATATTTTCTCATGTAGGAAAAATAACGCTTATGAATGAGAATATAGAGATTGAGTAAAGTTCAAATATTTATCAAATCACAATTTAAACACACAATCAATTCTACATTTAATACCTCACATTCGAATGATAGGGTCATAATGCTAGTAAGCTAGTGAATTTATTACCTGACAACGGTGAACATTTCTTTGAATATCTTATCTTAATAATTTTTAATTATCATTAATGATCTTGATTAGCGAGAATAAGTACTCTGGAACTTTGGGAATTCGGGAATTCAGGACTTTTGAATAGAGAATGTTAATCATATCTTGAAGGTCGAAGTCACAAAGTGATTAATTATCTATAATTAAGCTTTATTAAACTGATCATTACTTAACCTTTAATCTCTATCACTTCAGGACTTTAGGAATTTAGGGCTTCGAGACTTATGGGATCTATTAACGATGTGATATCCTGGAGAACAATATCCCATAGCAATGTGCCAGTATGACTTCACGTATGATGATATGTCGTAAAAACATGGGTGGAATGTGTCATCATGAAATGTGAAAATTACATGTTCAAAACTTCCATAAATAAATGCCACGTGTCTCCATGTAGTAATAATTCCAAGTGGCACAGAACAAGTCAAATAAGTATTTATAAATGTGACTTCTAGAACTTTTGGGGTCTTGAGATTCGTGACTTCGGGATAAAAAGGTTCAATAAACATCAAGTTTGAAATCCTAAAGCGCAAAGTCCCGAAGTGGAACCGCGAAGAGGATCATTGCATCGATTAAACATTACACAACTTTGTATTCCCAAAATCCTACAAATCGTTGATGTTGATATGCATCAGGATTGACATTTTAGGATTGATCCTCTGTGTTGAAACACAATAGCGAATTTTATTAGTTTATAAAATAATAGTTCTAAAGAAAAAAATCATAAAATATCTATGTTATTTAAAAGATTTAAGAAAGAATTAAAGATTTAAATTTTTATCTATATTCTAACATGACATGATTCACACATGTACCACAATATATTGCATAAACCATGTACAAAACAAGTACCAAAACTCTCAAGATGTGCATCAAGCATAAACCATAATCTCCATAATATTACCAAGCCATGCCACCAATATGAGCCATAATATTACCAAGATATAACCCTCAAAACTTACACCATGACATACCTCATAACACGTGACAACCCTGTTGCATAATCATACCTTACTGCAACTTGGAACAAGCATCCCCTTTACTTTACCTCATCCTTTCTACCTCATATTCATCAATAGATAAAGTGTTGACTAGATAGATATTCAGTGAACTTGTGTGTGAGAATGAGAGACTCTTGATGTGTATTTATACTCTTCCATTTAACTGCTTGTCAACCACTTTACCCTTAATTAATTTCTTGTTGTAACCAATTTACCCTTTATTAATTTCTTGTTACAATTGTTTTACCCTGTTTCCTAATTTTAGGGTTATAATTGTTTTACCCTTTTTCCTAATTTCAAGGTCATAATTGTTTTACCATTTTTGGTCCTAATTTTAGGGTCATAATTGTTTTATCCTTTTTCCTAATTTTAGGGTCATAATTGTTTTACCCTTTTTCCTCATTTTAGGGTCATAAATGTTTTACCCTTTTTCTTAATTTTAGGGTCAACCTGTACTTTCTTGTTGCAACTACTTTACCCATAATTAGTAAACTCATAATTTCTTTGTTACAACTACTTTACCCATAATTAACTTCTTGTTGCAACCAAGTTGACTAGCAAACTTCTTGAAGACTTTCTAGAGGCTTCTAGAATAATTAACTTCTTGTTGACCTTCTAGGAGATTCTAGATTATTCTTGAGGGTTTTTAAATCTTTAGAAAGCCATATCTCCTCAATCATAAGGAGCCACGTGGCATAACACCTATCACCAGAAATGGAATGGCGCATACTATCCATATGTGATAGTATTACGTGCAAATATATTGACCTTCATGTATTTATTCCTCGATCAACTATGGGTTGCATGACCATACATTCAGGGATACATGTAGACTTTGTTAAACTCACCAAACACATATGCTGACATCAACCACTCCATCAATGAAAACTAACTATACATCTATCTCAACCACATCTCTAGGGCTTCCAGACTTCTCCAAGGGTTGACATCAATCTCTAGGGCTTCCATACTTCTCCAACTGTCCAACAAGGTAGTCATAGCTTCCTTAAGTTTGGAGTCTATAAATAAGGGGTTGTAGCCTCCTTCCAGTTGCAACTAGAGAATTGGGAAGTTGGTTCTTCTAATGAATGTTTTCATTAATATATAAGAAAATAATTTTGTGTTTTTATCCCATTGGGGTTTCCACGTAAAATCTGGTGCATTGTGTCTATGTGATTGTTTATTATGCACTGTTGATTTATGTTGTTGATGATATATTGAATTATAATGATAAACTATTGAACACTATTGATAAATTTGAAGATAATATATTGTGGTTAAAAGTGGTATTATTTCTCATGCTGATCCCCCCCCCCCGCTCTTAGTATTCCAACAATTGGTATCAGACCAGGTCCTTCAAGAAACAGTTTAACCACACGAAAGAGATCATGGAATACGCTAAGATTGGAGCACCAAGGTTTCATGGTCATAATTTTTCCTTCTAGAATAAAAGGATGAAAAACTTTTTATATGCATAAGGATTTGATGTTTTTCAGTCAGTAGTAGATGGATATGTAGCACTAGCCACTCCCCCAACTGAAAAATATGGAAACAATCTCACTAAAAACAACTCAAAGGATAAAGGAACTATTCTGAGCAGTCTAGATGATTCAATATTCGTCAAGGTTATGCATTTCAACACTGTAAAGGATAGTTGGGATAAACTTCAAAGTATTTATGAAGGATATGCCAAAGTCAAAGGAGCTAAGCTTCAAACCCTTAGAGATAAGTTTGAGAAATTGAAGATGAAGGAATATGAAGACATTGCAACGTACTATATGTGAGTTAATGAAAAAATGAACACTATTAGAGGAATGGGAGAAGATTTTTATGAATCAATGGTTGTTCAAAAGGTTCTAAGAGCTCTTCCTATGAGATTTGTTCATAAGATATCAACCCTGGAAGAAAGAATAGATATTGACAGTTTGAGCATGAATGAGCTACATGGAATATTCACAACTTATGAAATGAGGATAGAAAAAGAGAACTCAGTCACGAAGGAAGCAACGTTCAAGGAATCCAAGAAGACAAAGAAGCAGAACAAAAAAAATTCAAAACCAGATTCTAGTTGTAGTGATGATTTAGAGGAAGATAAAGAAGTGGAAAAATTCGCAAGGAAGTTTAAAAGAGTAACCAGAAAGTACAAAGGTATGATTCCAATGAAACTCTTTAATTGTTATGGTATTGTCATTTTTATTCTAAATTTCCTTATGCTAAGAATAAAGGTAGAAATGAAGAAGAAGATCTTAAGAAGAAAAATAAAAATAAAAAAGGGGACAAGAGAAGGAACAAAAATAAATTCTTCAGAAATTTATTCATCATCTTATAATGCCATGAAGAGTACTCTTTCTGAATGATTATCACTATCATTACCTTAGAATTAATTAGTACCTTAGAAGAACTAAGGAAAGAAAGAAAGAAAAACAACTCACTCAAGGAATAATTAATTAAGAAAGAAGGATCTTAGAATTCCAATTCAAAAGAAATCGAAAAAATAATCACGAAGTTAAAAATCCAGGTAGAAGAGAGAAGGATTGAAGAAACACTCATAAATTAATTAGTAGAAAAGGATAAGATGATTTAAATCTTGTAAGTAGAAATAGTCACTTTAAGAAAAGATCTTCAAAAGAAATACATGCACCAGAAAAGAAAAAAAATATTTGATGAGATCATCAATAGTCAAAGGCCATATTATGATAGGTCTGGGCTAAGATAAAAATAGATGCAAACTGAGAAGGGTTCGTGTTCCAATACAACAATAAAGGAAGTAGAACAAATCAACAATGTAGAAATCGTTAGAGGTACTATCAATAAAGGGGAATACAAGAAGACTCAAGAAGAAAAGCACAGAGGAATTGGACAACATAGAAGATTCAGAACATAGAATCAACAAACATATCAAGAAGAAGAAGACTTTAAAAGAGAAACACCATTCAAAAGATATCCTACATCCAGGTATCAAACTATTTTTCTTTGTTTATGGTATTCTTATAACAATTTTGGACACAAATCTGCAAACTGTAAGCCTATTCCAAGAACATAAGAAACTATGAAGGATATTGAAAAAACATTTATCCTAAAAAGTCACATGAAGCACAAAACATAAATTACAACAGGTTTGGTTTACTAAGTACTGAAGTAGAGTGCTACAAGTGCAACAATTTTGGACACATGACCAAAGATAGTAGACTTACTTTTCCTCCAAGGGAACCAAATTATAATATCAAACAAGAACCAAAAATGATATGGAGAAGGAAGCAGGATCAATTCAACACTAAAGAATGTTCACTTTATCTACAAGCATTGTTATCACATATAGTTGTCAAAACTTCGCAAGACGAACAAGTCCATGGTCTACACAAAAGTTTCCAAATGAAACATTCAAGAGAAGTCCATTTCAAGCTTGAATCACCAACAAGCAGGTTTGATTTTCAACAGTGGAGATCCCATAAGAAGTTGGGATCAACAACTCTCGGGCGATCAATATTTCAAAGTCGTGCAAGGATTAACAACTAGGAAGAGGAGTCGAAGTCCCGAAGTAAATCTGAGCCATTGAAGGATGAGGACACACATTGACAGATCTCACACTTCGGAAGATTCACTTCAGAGGATTGCGCGAGCAAGAAGAAGAAAACTCCTGAAGTAAATCTCGACCATCCAAATCTAGAGGACACATGGAGGAAGATCTATCACTTCATAAATTCGACACTTCGAAGGATTGTAAGAGCTGTGCATTGAAAATTCTCGAAGGGTTGAAGCCCAAACTCCCAAAATAATTGTGGACCATTGATCTAAAACCTACAAGGACCATTGATCTTAGTAGCAGTATCACCAGAAACCCCAAAGTCCTAAAGGTCTTGAAGTAAACCTTAGTCGTCCAAATCAAAAGGCCACGTGTCACCAGATCTCTCACTTCAGGAATTCGACACTTCGGAGGATTGTAAGAGCTATGCATTGAAAAGTCCTGAAGAGCCGAAGCATGAACTCCCGAAGTAAATCTCGGTCATCCAAATCAAGAGGACACACATTGCTAGATGTCACACTTTGGGAATTCGGCACTTCGGAGGATTGTGTGAGAGAGAAGAAGAAAAATGCCAAAAGCCTGAACTCCTGAAGTAAACCTTGTTCGTCCAAAACAAGAGGAGATGTGATGCTCGATCTCACACTTAGGGAATTCGACACTTCAGATTATTCTAGGAGCTATGCACTTAAAAGGCCTGAAGACCAAGCTCCCAAAGTAGTTGTGAGTCGTTTATCTTAGTAGTAGGAAGAAGGGTCAATCCAAGAGTGATGAGTGGCAAAAAAGAGAGGCTCTCCCAGATCATAGATCATGACCAGATTGATGACCATGCTTCATTGTGGGGAAAAAACATGCTCAAACGATAAAATTCTTGAGAGGTCCCGTAATTGAGACCATGGTATAGCGAGGAAGGTACGTGGCATTTGGTGGTGAATTGTGGGCTCAAAAGATGTGTGAATCCAAATCACCTTTGACGGCCCCAAAATCATGTGCTTATGTAATGACAAATTCGAGATCAACGTGTGGAAGACCCCTAGGCATTAAGCCTCATCCTAATCCCGAAGAGAAATTAGTTAATGAAAAAGGATTGGTGGTTGAAACTTCGACTCACTCCATATATAGAAGGCGTGGAGGGTCTAGCCGTGGAGGCAGAACTGTTATCCCGAGGTACCACGATGGACGATTTTTCCTGCAGGCCCATGTCGAGCTGAGTTTGCATCTAACATGAGCATACACGCATAGTCTGGAAGAAGAAGGTGCAGACATAAGGCTTTGAATGGAAGGGCCAGATCACACTTCAGGGAGTTGTGGACTGATTTGAGTATAAATTGACCAGTTCATTATTTTGTAAGGGGGCGGTGTTCTTCAGAGGCTAGAGAGTCGAGAGAGTTTTTAGGAGCAAGGCTCTATAGTTTTTCATTTTGTATGCCCAAGGGCTTGGATTGTAAATATATGTTATTGAAGATTCCTTTGAATCATTTTATCATACCGTCTTCTTAGTTTATATGTTTTTTTCTTTTTTCCTTCTTGTCTGAATTTAATCTCTCTGATTTATGGATCCCTGAGGCGATGGAGGTTCTATTTCTATCATGCCCATCTTTCATGGTTCATCATATACTTGTTGTTTTTCCTATTCTCTGAACCTAGTAGTTGTGATTCATGGATTCCTAAGGTGGTGGAGGATCTGTTGTTATCTTGCCCATTTTTCATGGTTCATCACTCAAACATTTTATGTCTTCTTCTCCTCATCACCACTTAAATCCTTTTGTATGATAGGTGGTTTAAATGCATTCCTTATCCACGATACTTATGAATCCATAGCCCAATGGTCCTGAACTGATTTGCAATTGATTCTGTTATCTTTTCCTCTCTCTACAGTCTCACTGATCCACCTTCTCAAACCATTTTAATCCTTTTACTTTATATTGATGGGTACTAGGCTTATCCTCTTGCAGTCAAAGGGTGATGCTCAGTGCTAACAAGCACAACATAAGAAAAGTGGATGGTACGTTGAGAATGGTTGTTCGAAGCATATGACAGGTGAAAAAGACATGTTTCTGACCCTGAAGAAGGAATGAGATGGATCCATTTCATTTGGAAATGATAACTCATCCAAAATTATAGGTAGAGGCACATTCAATCTTGGAAGCAAAAATTCCAAGGAAGAAAATGTTCTATTGGTCGAAATATGTAGCACAATCCACTAAGTGTAACTCAAATGTGTTATCAAGGACACAAACTTTTGTTTGACTCAGAAAAATGTGAGATAAGAAAAGAAGGATCAGGAAATTTGGTGGCTACAACTATAAGAACTCCATGTTGATTAATTGGGTTGGTTGTCATTGATGTCAACCCTTGAAGAAAGTCTGGTAGCAAATTCCGGTAGCACAAAGGTTTGGGTAATGGACCCAAGTTTTTTTGATGGATAATGGTATGAGTTTTGAGATATTTGTAGGCACGACTATTCTATATAGATAGCACATGTCATTCCATTTCCAGTGGTATGTGGAACGCCGCATAACTCCTCACGGTTAGAGAGTTATGACCATGTGAAGTTGGAGAACCCTCATGATGCATCTAGAAGCCCCAAAAGGTCAAAGTAGTCAAAGTGGTTGCAAAGAAGAAATTATTTAAATAATAAAGTGAAGTGATGAGTGTACTATAAGTCAAAGTGGATACAAAACAAATTATTTAAATAATAAAGTTAATGGATAAATTACTAAGTGAAGAAGTGGTTAGAAGTGGGTTAGCCCTAAAATAAGGAAAGTGGGTTAAGATGGTTAGAAGGTAATTTAAATAATAAAGTGAATTTATGAGTGTACTATAATTCAAAGAGGATACAAAAGAAATGATCTAAATAATAAAGTTAATGGATAAATTACTAAGTGGACAAGTGGTTAGAAGTGGGTTAGCCCTAAATTAAGGAAAGTGGGTTAGATGGTTAGAAGGTAACCCCTTGAGGAAGCTACATGAACGCATAAATAAGAGGCAAGAGTCTCTCCTTTTTAATCACGCTTGAGCATATTGAATATATAAAAGTGATTGAGGTAACCAAAGGATATGTAAGCTGAATTTTAGAGGGAAGGTGAAGTAAAGAAGGCCTAAATTCAAGGGAGGATAAATTCTTTTGATGATGCTTTCTAAAGTATGTTATTTGCAGGTCATCTCACCATTTTTGAAATACCATTTTTTCTAGAATGATTCAGACTGTGAAATTGGGAAGCCATTGAGGAAACATATCTAAGTAGTTGTGATACAAATTTGAGCTTGTGGGTCTTTGTATTTTTGGAGTTACACTCCTTGGAAAATAGGGTTTGTGGCTAGTCCCGAAACTATGCTAAAACAAGTGTTTCGGGTAAAAACGTAATAACTTCTTCATAACAGATACAAATTTAGTAAGAACAAATGTATTGGTTAGAGTACATTCTTTAATATTCTATGTACCATTTTTATATCCATACAACAAATATTCCATGCGGGGCACGCTCTACAAGTTCACTCTCTAGAATAAGCCAGAATTCAACAAGGTATGCCATTTTTTCTATAACTCCTTTTCTGAGAGGTTCCAAGTAGTGAAAATTGGAGGAATTGCATAAAAGAAACTGAAGAACATTATGTACTATTTTCACATCTTTATTCATTACATGTACATAGTTATGATTAGTCATGTGAGACTAAAGTAAAGTTTTATGAGACTAAAGTAAAGTTTTATGAAAATGCTAGTCTCTTGTTGTTAAAGTTAAGGAAGGTTTGCAGGTATGTGATCATATACACCAGGTCTATTATAGAGTTATAAATCATATTTGGATGATGAATTGATGAGGTATTTTGGTTGAGGTACATGTTAGGTACATGGTTGAGACAAGTAGTTGATGAGTTGGAACATACGTGAGGTGTATAGTTGATGATGTTGGTACATCTTGATGAGTCATAGTTTATGTGTATTTGATGCATTATTGGTACATATTTGGTGGATGGTTGATGCACTCATTTATGGTATAGGTTGAGGTACAGGTTGGTGCATGGTTTATGCACTCGTTGATGGTACAGGTTGAGGTATAGCTTGGTGCATGGTTGATGCACTTTTTTATGGTACAGGTTGATTATAGGTTGTTTGGAAATGTTATTGTGACAAGTTATTTGTATAGTTTTGATGAATGGTTGATGCATTTTTTTATGGTACAGGTTGAGGTATAGGTTGATGTATGGTACATGTTGTCACATGTTATTGATACATTTTTTTACAGGTTGATTGGTACAGGTTTACAGCAGTATATCTCACAGTGCTAGTGTGACAGTGGTTCCATCATTCTAGTTCTACGCTAGGGTGGTTGGACAAGGCAAGGGTAGGTGGTTTTATCCACCTTCCAGTTGTAGCTGAAGAACATAGGGGTTTGTAGCCTCCTTCTGGTTGTAGCCATAGAATTGGGGAGTTGGAGCTTCCCTCAGGTTGTAGCTTGAGAAACTAGGGGGTTGTAGCCTTCTTCTGGTTGTAGCTAGAGAATTGGGGAGTTGGAGCTTCCCTCAAGTTGTAGCCTGAGAAACTAGGGGGTTGAAGCCTCCTTCGAGTTGCAGCTAGAAAACAAAGGAATTTGGTTCTTCCAATGAATGTGATTCTTAAAGACATATAATAAAAAGCATTATGTGGTTTTCTCCCGCTTTGGGTTTTCGCGTAAAAAAACTGGTGTACTGTGTATGTGTATGATTTATCATTTGTTCATTGTTTATTTACTCTAGATTTATTGGATGATACTGATACATTGATATAACACTTGCATTATATGGTTAACAAATATTATATTGCTATATTAATGATTCACACCCCCTCTTAGTAATCCAACAATTGATATCGGAATTGGTTCCTTCAAGAAATGGTTTAACCACTGGAAGGAGATCATGGATTATTATGAGAATGGAGTACCATTGTTTAATGGTAAGAATGGTTTAAATTATGAGTTATGGAGTGGAAGGATGAAAGTATTTTTACAGGCATAGGGGTATTATATTTGGCTATCATTCGTTATAGGATATGATAGTTCAAAAAGGGAAAACACTGTAGACAAGAAGGAATTGAAGAAGAACAACAAAATAACAATGGATTTCATATGGGAAGGATTACCAAATTTGGTAAGATAAAATGTTGGTAAATGTTCATCAGCCAAAAAACTTTGGAATAATTTACATGACATATATTCTTCACCCATTACAAGTTCAAAAAATGCCAAAGAAGATGCAGATACAAATCAAGAAGAATTATGTTCACCATGTCAAACAGCTTCATAAGATGAAGAGTACATAATCACCAGAGGTGTTTTGTTTTTCTTTAATTGTGAAAAACACATACATCTTGAAATACAATGCCATGAAGGAAATGCGACAGAAAAAATAATTGAAAAGGAAGACAATTATGAAGCATAATTGATTAGTTCTTTAGATGAACTAAGAGAAGAAAATAAGTCACTCAAGAAAGAATTGATGAAATAAAAGGAAAGTGTTCACATTTTTTAAGAATCCCAACAGTTCGTCGAGAACTTAAGAACTCAACTAGAAGAAGCCATAAATATCGAAGAAAATATTGAATATCAAAAGAAGTATTTGGAAGCCAACATGGAAGCATAGAAGGAAGAAGCAAAAATGAGAGAGAATATATTGATAGATCATATTAAGGAAAGAACTAACAATCTAAATCAGCTTGAGGCAGAGTTTGGTCAAGAAGAGAAATGACTTGAAGAAGAAATAATCACATTAAAAATTAAGCTTGAAGAAGCGAAAAGAACAGAAGAAGTCATGAAGTCTCAGATAATGAAGAAAGAAGAAGAGGTTGAGAATCTTGAAGAAGAAGTTGTCACATTGAGAAGTAAAATCTTCAATCTCGAAAAGAATGTTGAAGAGACAGAAGCATCCACATAAGTTATAGAGAATGAAGAGAAGCACTCTAGGTTGCTAGAAAAGAAGAATGAAGAAAATAGAAAGAGTTATGCAAAAGTACTCAAAGTAAGGAATCATAGTAAAACAAGATCTAAGAAAATTATTGAAGATACATATTCAAAAATACCATCCATGTTCAAGACACAAAGAAGATTCAATCATGATCGTGATCAGTCAAGGAAAAAATTCAGAAGGACTACACTAAAAAGAAGATCACTCACTCCCAGTTCTGCAAATTTTTGTTATGGTCATTGTTTTTATTGTACTAATTTTGGACATAAGGTTGCAGATTGCAGGGACTATAAAATAAATTTTTAAGCAAGAAATACCTATGTGGCCCCATGCAACATTGAATGTTACAAATGTCATCACTATGGACACATAGCTAGTGATTGTAGAAGCATGATCGATACTTTCATGAAATATAACACTGATATCTGATATAAGAAGGTATGGATAAGAAAACATGAAGAATAGTTGAACAAAGACTAGGTCCCCGAGATCGCAAGATTGGAAATAAAACGATATGAATAAAATTCTACAGAGAAAAAGAAAGATGTCAGATACATAAAGGTTTGGAAAATAACTGAAAGAAAATAAGGACAGATAAATAAGGAACAGGTTCAAGAGATTGTACGTTTAGGCATTGTACTGAAAGATGAATCCACATACAGAAATAAAGAAGTCAGAGCTCATATAAATTAAGAATCTACCAATGAAGATGATGATGAATACACATTAGAGCAAGAATTATTCTGAGTCATCCGACTTAGAGACTCCCAGGTAATATGAATATTAGATAGGGGGAGTCTATGTGGTAGCTGTGACAGACCAAAGAACCATCCTTCGAGCAGCTTGAAAATTTTGAGTAGACAAATCCAAAGAAATCTGTTAGCTGAAGTACAATCAATTGTCATAGTAAATATTTCATGATAGTATAGTGATAAATAGATTAGGATTATTGACAATTGTGGAGTAGAGTCTTGGATAGTATGGACATAGATGGATTCGTAAGAACACTTAGCAGGTTTGGACAGATATATAATAGTGGATGAGAGCATGAATTCATAGATTGGTTCAGAGATTTGTTCAGAGACAAAGGAACATTATCATAATGGATGAAAATTACATAGGAAATGGTTCGAACAATGCTATTGGATTCCAAATTGACAGATATTTCTAGACACATGAAGTGCATACAACAATTCACATTCAAAACAGAGTAATTCTCAGAAACAACAATGACAAAACTCCCTACGAGCTATGGAAAAGAATACCAACAAATGTGAAGCATTTCAGAGTATTTGGAAGCAAATGCTACATCAAAAGAGAATATGGAAGAATGGGAAAGTTTGACTCTCGTATGGACAAATGATTACTTGTTGATTACTCAAGTAAAAGAAAAACATATAAGTGTCACAATCTAAGGTTGAAGAAAGTTGTGGAAAGCATCAATGTAACAATTGATGAAACAAGTGGACGAGAATTAAAAGAAGAATAAAATGAGTTAGTGGAACAACTTTACAAAGAAGAAGCAAAATATGAATAAGGGTTCAAGAGAAGGAAGTGCAAAAATCAACCTCTACATCAAGGTTAAGCCAGAAATTTGCAAAGGATATGCATAATGAATTTGAAATGTCATTACTTAGAGAACTATCCTTCTTTTTGGGTCTTGAGATACATCAAAGCAACCGAAATTTTTTTATTTCTCAAACTAAGTATATCAGAGAAATTCTAAAGATTGCAAACCAATTTCCACTCCTATGAAAAATAGTTGCAAGTTGAGAAAAGATGATGATTCAAAGTCTACAGACCAGAGGTAATATAGGTCAATGATTGGTAGCTTACTATATGTGAAAGGATCTAGACTAGATGTAATGTAGACAGTTGGATAGGTGTCATGATTTCAAGAAACACCAAAGGAATCACATGTATTAGCAGTGAAGAGGACTTTTTGATATCTCAAAGGAGCATAAGAGTTTGGATTATGGTATCCAAAATGAAAGGATCTATCACTTATTGCCTACACAGATGCATATTGGGTAGGTTGAATTGATGACTGAGCAAGCACCAATGGAGCAATGTTCTACTTGGGTGAGTGTTTAGTATCTTGTCTAAGCAAGAAACAATCATCAATATCTTTATCTATAGTCGAAGCAGAGTATATTGCAGTAGCAGAATGTTGTACTCAGGTTCTATGGATGAAACAAACTTTGACAGATATACAGGTTGAGTATGATGAGCCCATTCCAATCTATTGTGATAATAAAAGTGCCATCAGTATCTCAAAGAACCTGGTTATGCACTCCAGGACAAAGCACATTCCAATAAAGTATCACTTTCTACAGAAACGCGTTGCAAAGAAGAACGTCAGAGTTGAATATGTGGTCACAAAATAACAAGTGGAATACATCTTTACAAAACCGCTTCCAAGGGAAGCCTTTGAGTATCTTCACCAAAGACTCAGAGTAATTTCCAATCCAAAATGAATTCTATTGAATTATTATCTTATATGTCTTATATTTACACAAGGAAGCACCATAAAGAGGATAATTTAGGTTGGGAGATCAGTTTCAAGGACAGTTTAGTTGGGGGGAGCAGCCCCATATGGAAAGATACCTTTTCCATTGATGACAAAGGGGGAGAGATTTATCAGATGCAAAGGTAAATGCTTGGAGAAAGAGCATAGAGGCATGGTTCTAGGGGGAGTGATGGTCACAGGGGGAGCATGAGTGATATGAATTAAGTATTTCATTAGAGTGTTACCATCAATTCCAAAGGGGGATATTGTTGATTAATTGCATTGGTTGTCATTGATGTCAACCCTTGAAGAAAGTCTGGTATCAAATTCCGGTAGCCCAAAGGTTTGGGTAATGGACCCAATTTTTTTTTATGGATAATGGTATGAGTTTTGATATATTTGTAGGCAAGACTATTGATAGTACATGTCATTCTATTTCCATTGGTATGTGGAACATCACATGACTCCTCATGGTTAGAGAGTTATGACCATGTGAAGATGGAGAACCCTCATGAGTCATCTAGAAGCCCCAAAAGGTCAAAGTAGTCAAAGTGGTTGCAAAGAATAAATTATTTAAATAATAAAGTGAAGTGATGAGTGTACTATAAGTCAAAGTGGATACAAAAGAAATTATTTAAATAATAAAGTTAATGGATAAATTTCTAAGTGGACAAGTGGTTAGAAGTGGGTTAGCCCTAAAATAAGGAAAGTGGGTTAAGATGGTTAGAAGTTAATTTAAATAATAAAGTGAAGTGATGAATGTACTATAAGTCAAAGTGGATACAAAATAAATTATCTAAATAATAAATTTAATGGAGAAATTACTAAGTGGACAATTGGTTAGATGTGGGTTAACCCTAAAATAAGGAAAGTGGGTTAAGATGGTTAGATGGTAATTGCTTGAGGAAACTACATGAAAGTATAAATAAGAGGCAAGTGTCTCTAATTTTTAATCACACTTGTGCATATTGAATATATACAAGTGAATGAGGTAGCCAAAGTATATCTAAGACAAATTTTAGAGGGAAGGTGAAGTAAAGAAGGCCAAAATTGAAGGGAGGATAAATTCTTTTAATGATGCTTTCTAAGGTATGTTATTTACATGTCATCTCACCATTTTCACAAAAAAAAAAAAATCTGGAATGATTCAGACTGTGAAATTGGGAGGCCATTGAGGAAACATATCCATCAATTTTTGATACAAATTTCATCTTGTGGGTCGTTGTATTTTTGGAGTTACACTCTGTGGAAAATAGGGTTTGTGGCTAGTCCTGAAACTAGTCGAAAACAAGTGTTTCGGGTAAAAGTTTCATAACTTCTTCATAACAGATCAAAATTCAGTAATACCAAATGCATTGGTTAGAGTAAAGTATTTAATATTATGTGTACCATTTTCAGATCCATACAACAAATATTCTATGCAGGGCACACTCTACAAGTTCGCTCTCTAGAATAAGCCAAAATTCAACAAGGTATGCCATTTTTTCTATAACTCCTTTTCTTTGAGGTTCCAAGTAGTGAAACCTGGAGGAATTGCATAAAAGACATTGAAGAACATTGTGTAATATTTTCATATCTTTATTCATTTCAGGTACATAGTTATGATTATTTCAAGTTACAGTCGTTGACTAATCCAAAATTAGTCATGTGAGACTAAAGTAAAGTTTTATGAAAATGACAGTCTCTTGTTGTTTTTAAGTTTCTGTGGTGAGCAGTTTTGCAAGTGTTGTTTGGATAATCCACAGTTGGTGTCATTTTGTCGTCAATGTTTCGAATCCGAATCAGGATTCATCATCAGGACTATTTGTCGAGTGAGAGCTAGTTGATCGTCGTCAATTAATACTTTAGTTGCAAGACAATTTAACAGTTATTTAGTTAAGTCGGTTGTCCTAATTTCAGAATTTTAAATTAATTAATGAGACTTAAATTTAATTAATGAGACTTAAATCTAGGGTTTTGAGAACTTTTAATTATTTGTTTAGGTTTTTAAGGTTTTAGGTAATTTATTAGGTTTTACTCCTAATTAATTGTTTAATAGTGTCGATAGTTTGTTTGTGATTATTTTTAAGGTGATTAGGATGTTAGTGTCATAGGTGATCAATATCTAAGTGCGGAATAATAATTAGTGTGTGTAAGTATATATAAAAAAGTTGTAGGAAGCTTTAATTACTTATTTGTTTTAGGGCTTTAGGTAATTAGGTTTTACTCTTAATTAATTATTTAGTAGTGTTAGTGTATAGGTAGTGAGGTTATTTGTGATTATTTGTGATTTAGGATATTAATATCATATGATTACATATGTGAATTAATATTGAGAATCAATGCTTATTACCTAAGTGTGGATATTGTAGTTAGGTGTCAAAATAAAAGTAGTGTGAAATCTAGGTTTTCTTACTCAATTAAGGTTTTTATTTAAGTACTCAGGTTTAAGTTATATCTAGTTTATTAGAATTGATAGTGTTTTAATATGAGTTTGTAGGGTAATAATCTCTAAGGAGGGTATTAGGGTTTTTAAAGGATTAGGGTTTAATTAATAAAGTGTATAGGGGCAAGTTTTTAATTATGAATATTTATAGTAGTAGTAAGACTAGATAGACTTCTAAACCTAAGAACCTATTCAAACAGGGAAAGGAAAGAAAAAGGTCGGTGTCATACCTAATTTGGTCCATGATGGTCCCTTATTTGGTTGATTAATGGGTGCCAAAATCTACTTACCTCCAGGCCACCATCTTTGTTCATGTTGTTGGGGTGCTTGATTATTTCTATAGCTTCTCTTAAGCATCTTTTGTAGTAGTGACGCTCTTTTGCTAGTATCTTGGTATCCTCAAGGAAAACATGATGTTTGGTTTTGAGGGAGTGTTCTGCTAAGGCGGAAGTGAGGGTACATTCCTTTCTAATGTCTGCTTCGTGTTCCTTAATTCTTACCTGGAATGATCGTCCAGTTTGACCAATGTAACATTTCCCACATGAACATGACACTTTGTAGATGCCTTTCTCTTGTCGGTTTTCTATAGGGTCCTTTACAGACTTCATTGTTTGTCTGATGGTAATTAGGGGTTTGAAGGAGGTCATAATTTCTTCTCTTTTTAAAACCTTGGCAATCTTGTCTATGACACCCCGAATGTAAGGAAGAAAGGCTTTAACATTTGAGGTTTGATCATTTTGTGTACGAGTCCCTCTTTGCTTCTTATTCAGATTTGAAACATTGACGACGAAATGACACCAACTGTGGATTATCCAAACAACACTTGCGAAATAGTCTCTTGTTGTTAAAGTTAAGGAAGCTTTGCAGGTATGAGATCATATACACCAGGTCATTACAGAGTTACAGATCAGATTTGGATGATGAAACTGATGAGGGATTTTGGTTGAGGTACATGTTGGGTACATGGTTGAGACAAGTAGTTGATAAGTTGGCACATACATGAGGTGTATAGTTGATGATGTTGGTACATCTTGATGAGTCATAGTTTGTGTTTATTTGATGCATTATTGGAACATATTTGGTGCATGGTTGATGCACTCGTTGATGGTACATGTTGAGTTATAGGATGGTGCATGTTTGATGCACTCGTTGATGGTACAGGTTGAGGGACAGATTGGTGCATGGTTGATGCACTTGTTTATGGTATAGGTTGATTATAGGTTGTTTGGATAGGTTATTTTGAAAGGTTATTTGTACAATTTTGATGCATGGTTGATGCATTTGTTTATGGTACAATTTGAGGTATAGGTTGATGTATGGTACATGTTGGCATAGGTTATTGGTACAGGTTGTTACAAGTTGATTATAGGTTGATTGGTACAGGTTGTTACAGGTTGATTACAGGTTGATTGGTATAGGTTTATAGCAGTATATCTCACAGTGATAGTGTGATAATGGTTCCATCATTCTACTTCTAAGTCAAGGCATTTGGACAAGGAAAGGATAGGTGGTTATATCCACCTTCCAGCTATAGCCAGAGAACATAGGGGGTTGTAGCTTCCTTCTGGTTGTAGCCAGAGAATTGGGGAGTTGTAGCTTCCCTCAAGTTGTAGCTTGAGAAACTAGGGGGTTGTAGCCTCCTTCTGGTCGTAGCCAGAGAATTGGGGAGTTGGAGATTCCCTCAGGTTGTAGCCTGAGAAACTAGGTGGTTGGAGCCTCCTTCCAGTTGCAGTTGGAAAACAAAGGAATTTGGTGCTTTCAATGAATGTAATTCTTAAAGACATATAAGAAAAATCATTATGTGTTTTTCTCCCGCTTTGGATTTCCACGTAAAAACACTTGTGTATTGTGTATGTGTATGATTTATCATTTCCTCATTGTTTATTTACTCTGCAATTATTGGATGATAATGCTACATTGATATAACACTTTCATTATATGGTTAAAAATGATTATATTTATATATTACTAATTCACCCCCCCTCTCAGTAATCCAACAATTGATATCAGATCTGGTTCCTTCATGAAATAGTTTAACCACTGAAAGGATATCATGGATTATTATGAGAATGGAGTACCACTATTTAATGGTCAGAATGGTTTCAAGTATGAGTTATGGAGTGGAAGGACAAAATTATTTTTACAGGAACAGGGGTATTATATTTGGCTATCATTCATTACAGGATATGATAGTTCAAAAAGGGAAAAGACTGCAACTAAGAAGGAATTGAAGAAGAATAACAAAATAGAAATGGATTTCATCTGTGAAGGATTACCTAATCTAGTAAGAGAAAATGTTGGTAAATGTTCATCAACCAAAGAAATTTGGAATAAGTTACATGACATATATTCTTCACCCATCGCAGATTCAAAAAATTCCAAAGAAGATGAAGATACAAATCAAGAAGAATTATGTTCACCATGTCAAATAGATTTAGAAGATGAAGAGTAAATAATCACCAGAGGTATGCTGTTTTTCTTTAATTGTGAAAAGTGCAGACATCTTGAAATAGAATTCCATAAAGGAAATGAGACAGAAAAACTAATTGAAAAGGAAGAGAATTATGAAGCAGAATTGATTAGTGTTTTAGATGAACTAAGAGAAGAAAATAGGTCACTCAAGAAATAATTGATGAAATAAAAGGAAAGTGTTCACATTTTTGAAGAAGCCCATCATGTCATCAATAAATTAAGAAATCAGCTAGAAGAATCCATAAAGATCGAAGAAAATATTGAATATCAAAAGCAGTATTTGGAAGCCAACATAGCAGCACAAAAGGAAGAAGAAAAAATGAGAGAGAAGATATTGACAGATCATCTTAAGGAAAGAACTAATGATCTAAACCAGCTTGAGGTAGAGTTTGGTCAAGAAGAGAAAGGACTTGAAGAAGAAATAATCACATTAAAAATTCATCTTGAATAAGCAAAAAGAACAGAAGAAGTCATGAGGTCTCAGATAATGAAGAAAGAAGAATAGGTTGAGAAGCTTGAAGAAGAAGTTGTCACATTGAGAAGTAAAATCATCAATCTCAACAAGAATGTTGAAGAGACATAAACATCCACATCAGTTATAGAGAATGAAGAGCAACACTCTAGGTTGAAAGAAAAGAAGAATGAAGAAAATAGAAAGAGTTATGCAGAAGTGCTCAAAGGAAAAAATCTTGGTCAACCGGAATCTAAGAAAACTATTGAAGATACATATTCAAGAATACCATCCATGTTCAAGCCACAAAGAAGATTCAATCATTATCATGATCTGTCAAGGCAGAAATTTAGAAGGACTCCACCACAAAGAAGATCACTCACTCCCAGGTATGCAAATTTCTTTTATGGTCATTGTTTTTATTATACTAATTTTGGACATAAGGTTGCATATTGTAGGAATTATAAAAGAAATGTTCAACCAAGAAATGCTTATTTGGCCCCATGTAACATTGAATGTTACATATTTCATAACTATGGACACATAGCTAGTGATTGTAGAAGCATGATCGATACTTCTGTTGGAACATATATATTTTTCTAAACTTTGACTAAGATAAGTTTCATTCTTGTTTAAATAAGGACAAACACGCACTTAAATATCATCGTTGATGAAGTCTTCTGTTGAATCCAATGATCTGAAATCCTTAAAAGTTATGGAGCCACCCACTCGTTAAAAGTTCAAATCACTAAAGGCTACCTTCGAAATGTCAGGTTTTGGGGTTTCGTGATACTAACTGTCCAACATGTAAGAACTCCAAAGTCCCGATATACGAAGTCGCAAAGCTATCTTAAGTTAAACCGGGTTATTTTAGGGTTAAGAACAATTAAAGATTAATAAATCTTATCGTGATTTCGTGTTTCGGGGATCTTAACATATAGAGACTATCAATATCCCAAGACCCAAAACCCCGAAATATTTGAGGCTAATCATGATTAATTAAAAGAGTTAAACACAATTAAATTTAATTAATAAAATCATGATTTCGCATTTCGTAAGTTATAGCTCAGGCTGTTATAAGATCTCCAGAGAGCCAAAATGCCAAAATTTACTTAATGATAAATATGATTAACCGATGCTTTAACAAATATTATCTCTTAATTAATCCATCACTTAATGATGACTGAACCAATGTTATTTGTACATAACAATGATGATGTGTAGGCTCTACAGGAAGGAAAACACAACCCATTTCTTTTTACCATGGGTACCTATTATACACACAGTAGAAGAAGGGTACTCTTTTGATTGGGCAAGGATATTTTCATACAGTTTGGTTCAGAAGATTGCAATATACCAGTCACTAACAGCCAAGGGGAAACCGACCCAATTTTCCATGTCGGCTTATATTATGGACGTCGTCTGTTTCATGATGCCTTTTCCGCTGATGGACTGGAGATGGAATCCAAATAGTGTCGAAACCATACATATTTATCATTCAAATATTTAGGAAGAAAAGGAAAAAGACTTCTTTTATGAGATCTACAACTGGGTAGTGGTTTCAATGCACACCACCATATATGGCTACCCACCTCCCAAAATCTCCGACAAAATTGTGACTAACCTAGGCAGAATAACAAACTGATACGTCAAAGAACACTTCTCCTATATTAAGGTTTTTGGCTGTTCAGATCCTCCATATGCTCTGCCACAATTTTTACCAGTCTGACTAGTGTATCGAGAGGTCGCACAACAAACTATGCTCAGTGGGATTAGCAAGGAGCTCAAAACAATACAGAAAAAAGTATGGCCCTCTTTTCCCTTGAAGATTGGTACATTTTCCCTACTGGATTTCAGTCACTCTAAAGTAGAGGTCATAGCCTTGGAAGAAATAAATCTGGTCAGCATTGAATTCAAAAAGCATGATCCGCAGAAAGTCATGGGTAATCACATGGCCAACTGCAATTTGAAAAGGTATGAACATGAAGATTCCCCTCAAGACAAGATTTTTCGAGGAGAAAGATCCTATCTAGAGGTCTTGATTCGAGTTTGAGATCTATAAACCAATAAAATTATTGAGTTTTATGGCTTCCAGAGGCACCAAATAAGTAGCCTCCCTAAAGTGTTACAAGGAGGAACCCCGATGTCTCCAGTTGCACAGCAAACAGAGACCCGAAGCTCAGAATCAGTAAGCTCCAGCGGACAAGAAATCCGGGGAAGTTTGGAGAATACTGAGGTGTCGACTAAGAAAGAAGATATCCCATCGACAAATGTATCAAGTGACCAAGCCAAAGATCAAGAAGAGACATTGACAAAGGAGGGAGAATAAGGACCACTGTTTACACCAGATAAATCAACTACAAATGCGATTGGGAAACAATTGTCCACCAAAATCGGCATCCCCATCTAGTTCATCACACCATTACAATTCATCAGAGGGAACCCAAATGTAGAGGTAGTATTCATGGAGGACCTCACACCAATTTCGGTTGAAGAGTCGCCTCCTTCCAATTCCTTTTTCAACAAGAAAAGGAAGGTTGTGGTGAAGAAAGAAATGCACCTAAAGGAAGGTTCAATTGTCAAAAGACATAGGGTGCTAATTGATGGATAATCCTTGGAGGATGTAGACTTTGTTCAAGAAGTAGCAGGTTCACTGGGGGATTTTGCAACAACTAACCAGTTTTCAGTCAGAAATTTAAAAAAACACCTGAAGCAGAAATATCTGCAAATAAGCCAATTGTAGAATCAAATGAAGACTTTAGAAAATAATTTCTGGAGTGAGGTCAACAAGGGTTTCAACAATATTAGAGCCAATGAAAAATAGGAAATCCAACAACTCAAATCCAGCCTCGAGGAGATGCACAGGAATATACAGGCAAGCTAGGGATGGGCCACCCAACAAGATGAGTTGGTACGGCAACTACAAGCCAAAGTAAGCTCTACCGAAAACATGATTGTAGATATAACAATGTTCGAAGCTCAGGCATTGGAAGTGCGAAAGGAACTAGAAGAAGCAAAACAAAGCCTTCTAACTAAGGTTGAAACTGTTCAAGATCATTTTCGGGTGATAGATAAAGAATTAAATAACACTTGTTTAAGAGAGAGAGAAGCTATTTCTGCCCGGACTACCTTCCAAGAAGCAGTTGTGTCATCAGCAAAAGAGGGGGTAGCTATGGCTTCCAGGTTGTCATTTGTAGAACAGACTAGAGGTGATATAATACTAAAGACCTGGGAATCTAGCATAACTGAAAGAAGGAAAATGGCTAAGGAAGTGAAGGAATTTTGTGAAGAGGATTTCCACTCACTCAACAAAGAAGCATCAGGCCTTGATAAAGAATATATCTCTAGAGTACTGGGACAGATTGACATAACAAAACATCAACTTGACATTAAGAAAAATATGGAAGAGGCTTAGGCCGAAATCTCATAGATAAAACAGGTTGATATTATTCATATAAATAGATGGCTAGTGAAGTCTAGTCTGCAATTACAGTCTATAGTTTCAGAAGATAGACGAATGGAAGAAAGATTGCCTCTATTGGAAAATAAATTATATAATTTTGAGGCTAATAATTTATCAGAGCCCTCCAGGCTGGTGGCACAATTTGTGAGCAAATGCATCAAATGTATAAAGCAAGATAAAGGTAGCACTGCTGGAAACAAATGAGATAAATTGTGTACGTTATCCGTTTTAGAGATGGAGAACTAGAGAGAAAAATGCCTCTGCCTGCATAATGAGGTGACTGACAGAAAAGATGCAAGTGAAGTGTTTTGCATTTGACATTTTGTAAATTTTACTATTTTAGAAATAAGGGGAATTCCAATCGTTTAAGGTTGAGAAACTTTTGTATAAATATAACTTTCTAAGGTTAATCATGGGCTGCTTCTTGCCATATTGTAACCGAGAAACTCATTTTTGTGAGTATTAATACAAGTGCAGACATGGATTCCAAATTTTGTGTTGTTTGAGTTATGTTCCCTCTTTGTGTTTCATATCTTCTATTCTCTTTAAGTTACTCTTGAACAAGTTAATGATTACAATTTAGTACAATATCTACTATGATTACATTTCATTTAGTATTTGATTAGCAAGAAGTTTTTCCTCTATATTTGTTATTAGCAAATACAAGACCAGCATGTTATTTGGATTACTACATATTATATTCTTTCCATAGTGCATTCTACATTTCCTTCTACTATAAAAAAGGTAAGACTCTTCTATCATTGATGCCTTAGTTTGTCTAATAGTTTTGTAATTTTCTTCTCCTCTTTCAATTTGATAAATTGACTCAAACGAATAAATACGGCCTATGTTCTGTTCAGATATTAATTTCATTTGAATATTTAACTCGTACACAACTAATGGAAGAAAAAACACCTTTAAAACCAAATTTCCTTAATTCTTGATGCCTGGCATTATTCTTTGAGCCTTAATTTTAATCTCAGGAACAACTTATTTTTGGCGCCATTGCCAGGGACAGAGAAACAAAGTTATTTTTCCCTGGGAGAATGACATGGTAAGTTTCTTTCTTTGATAGTGAAGAGAGATATAATACAGTATTAAGGCTAATTTTAATTTTCACTTGGTGACTCCACCACTAATAAACTGGCATCCAGTCGAAGGAATACCAAAAAAACCCTGACAATAAGCAGACCATGCTTGTATCTGACCCTAATTTTTTTTTAAAACCAAGGGGATACCTTAAGAAGACCACTACTTCTACAACTAAGGTTTATCAACCCAAACCCACAAAGTCTAATACTAAGGTTCCTTATGAACAGTTAACTCCGCAAGAAGTTTCCACCCAAATCTATTTCAGAGAAACATCGACTGATAGAGTTAAAGATGAAATCATAAACCCTGATTTGGTTTTACTCGAGATAAAGACTGAAACCGATTCAATTTCCTCCTTTGATAATAAAGGAAAAAGACCCATCTCGATACCCTATTTGATTATATTCCATCAGTCCCCGAAATAAAGTTTCCAGCTTCCCGAAGTTTCAAAGAACATACCTTACATTCTGATTCGACTCCTGTTGGATCTCCCATTTATATATCATGCAAGTTTGAAGAACCTATTCCCCATCTCTCTTTTCCCCCCTTTTTCAATTTTCTATATCCTGACGATCAGTTCTCATAACCTCTTTCCCTTCATCCTGAAGTAGCCGGAAGACCACTACACATATTTGAAAATCCTCTTTATAATCTCCAAGTTTCATCCTTTAGATTATGAATGGTTGCTGCTGGAGGAGGTGGTGTCAGAGGTGGCAGAGGTGGAGGAGGGTTGGGTGCTAGAGGAGGAGGAGGAGGCAATCAAGGACCACCTCCACCTCCTAGAATTTTTGCTAAAGTAGTTGCTAGGTATGATACTTTATTCCTCCCAGTTCCCCTCCACGATTTACCCGAAAACTATATGAAAAACCGATCGAAGTTCACAAGAGAGGGATAATTAACGATCACTGAACACATAAATTTTTTTGATCAATTTGTCGATATCCTTGGCCTTGAGCATGAGGATGTTTATTCAAGACTTCTAGTTCAAACTTTCTAAGGACAGGTGAGAACCTGGTTCCAAGGGCTACCAACAGGTTCTATAAGAACATACGACAAGTTAGAAAATGCCTTTCTTAGACAATGGGGAGAGAGGAAAGATCACCTTTATTATTTAACTGAGTTCGGAGCTTTAAGAAAGAAAAAATCAAAAACAGTTCTCAAATTCACTCAGAGATTTAATAAAATATATAACAAAATTCTAGTTGAGGTTAAACCTTCACAACCTATAGCAAAGGTGACTTTCACAGGGGCTTTTGAGCCCGACTTTTCCTTACTGTTGAGGGAAAGGAGATCTACTGACCTCAAAAGAATGCAGGACAATGCTATAGAAATAGAGTCAAATATGATGGCATCAGGAAAGTTAAAAGATAAAATCAAAACGAGAAATAAAGAAACTAGACAATTCATAGAACAAGAAGGACCTTCTGGATCTGGGAGGTTTGCAAAAGACAAAATGGATGACATGGAAAAAATAATCAAAGAATTTTCTAATTAAATCTCGAAAAATGGAACTGGATCATTGATCAGATCGTTAGAAAATATTTCAGAACGAATCCTAACCCTAAAATACAACAAAGAAAAATAAAAAATGAAGATCAAAAGATTCAGACCCCCTTTAAAAAAGAAAAATTTATAGGAGGAGATGACATGCGAAACTTTGAGGAGTTAGAGGAAGATATGAATAATCTTGGCGATGATTGTCAAGAACCTTATTTGACAAGGCAATATTATAAAAGGTCTTTAAATGAAGAATATTGGTCTAATAATGATGATAGAATAAATATCACAGAATATTCTTCTTATCAAAGAATTGTTGACAATATAATGGCCGAGATTCAACAAAAGTATAATTTAAGGCCCAGAGATAGAAATATCGCAACTTCCCAATAGAAGAAAATCTTGTCATGAAATAAAGAGAATGAGGCAGCTCAACGAGCAGCTGAAACAGAGACTGCCAAAACAAAAGCAGCTGAAACACAGACTGCCAAAACAAAATAAGTTGAAACACACGCTGCCAAAATAAAATCAGCTGAAACAAAAAATGCTAAAACAAGAGCAGCTAAAGCACAAACTACCGAAACAAAAATAGCTAAAACGAAAGCAACACAAACTAATAAAAAAAACAAAAGGGAGATAGAAGCCCTGACTAGAGAAGCCAAAAAGGAAATAGGAAGTTTCAGTTTAGAGAACGATATTAATAAAATCAAGATCCCTATGCCTCTGATTGAATTGGCAAAAAACCCTACATATAGAAAAAATATTTCCAAAATGATAAATTTTACTGATGCTGAAAGTCATGTGGATGTTATAAATTTAGAAGATGATAAACCAACTAGAATGTTTGGTCTGCATTTTGAAAATGCCAGAGATTTTGTCGCTCCTTTCAACATTACGATGATTGTACATGATCATATGATCCATAACTGCATGTTGGATTCTAGAACCTCCCACAATGTGATGCCCAAAGCTATTATGGATAGACTTGGTCTCGAAATTACCAGACCATACAGAGATTTATATTCTTTTGATTCAAGAAAAGTTAAATGTATGGGCATGATTAAAGATTTAGTGGTTAATCTTTCACAGATTCCTATAAAAAAAATTCTGATGGATGTGGTTGTTGCTGATATCCCTCCAAAGTACGACATGTTGTTGTCCAAGTCTTGGGGTGCCAAACTTGGAGGATCCCTTCAACTCAACATGACATACACTACAATCCCAATCTTCAACGAACAGTTCACTCGCCTGTACAAAGAAACAAGGTTGGCATATATAGTAAGTGATAGGTTGAATCCAAATAATTATCCTATTTATGTCACAGATCAGGATTTAGGAAACTATATATTATTGATCAATGATGATTTATATGAATGTATAGAAGAAAATTATACAGAAAAAGAAAAAATAGAAAAGACAAATAAAATGTAAATAGTACTGGAGTTTGGAAAATGTATTTCGATGGTGCTTCATCTTGTGAAGGAGCAAGAGATGGAGTGTTGTTTGCGGCACCCAGGGATGAGTTTATTATCCCTTTCTCTTGCAGATTACAATGGGACATCGATTACATCAATAATGTATGCGAATACGAAGCCCTGGTTTTAATATTATGGGCTGCCATAAAGTTGAAGATTGAAAACCTAGTAGTTTATGGCAATGTAGAATTAATTATAAAGAAGATAAAGTAGCAGTATCAGGCCAAACACCCGAGGTTGAGGTCTTACTGAAATTGTGCCTAGGATCTGATTGAATTTTTTTTCTCATCGTTTCATATTCGTCACATCCCCAGAACAGAAAATCAACATGCAGATTCATTGGCCAAAGAAGACGTGATGTTTGTACCTCGTACTATTTTCAAACTAAAGTATCACATAGAAATGAGGCACAGACCCTCAATACCAAACAATATACAACACTGGCAGGTCTTCGAAGATGATGAGCAAATCATACAATTCCTAGAAATGGTGGACAAATTTTTCAAAATGCATATTGATCAGGAAAATCAAAATGACCATGCTTGGATAATGTAGGAAGGTGAGGATCCTCAGGAGTTCCGAGATAAGATCGCTAATCATCACATGTCGGTACTGAAAAATAATCATATCCCTAAATGTCTAATTCCTTTGGAGAGATTATTTGATCATGATGATATTCCCTTGAAGTCTACTTTGGAGCCTCAACTTGAAGAGGTTGAAGATTGTAATATAGGAACCAAGGAAAATCCTAAGCTGGTAAAAATATCTAAATACCTTCCCCCTGAAATAAAAAGAAAATATGTCGAGTTAATCAAGTAGTAAAAGGATGTTTTCTCCTGGTCCTATGATGAATTAAGAACTTATGATACCACCATAATTGAACACAAAATTCCCCTAAAGCAGGGTGTTAAACCCTTCAGACAGAAGCTCAGACAGATAAATCCCATGCTACTGCTTATGATAAAAAAGGTGGTAAAGAAGCTCCTAGATGCTAAAATCATTGTTCCACTCAGATACTTCGAGTGGGTAGCCAATCTAGTCCTGGTAAGAAAGAAAAATGGTAAAATCAAATTGTGTGTAGATTTTAGAAATTTAAACAAATCATCCCTCAAAGATAATTATCCATTACCTAAAATGGACCACGTGTTGGAAAAAGTGGTTAGGGAAAATAGAATTTCCATGATTGATGGCTTCTCAGGCTATAATCAAATTGTAGTCCATGAGGATGATAAGGAAAAAACTGCATTCACCACCCCATGGGGTACCTTCATGTATGAAAAAATGCCATTCAAACTGATGAACACAGGAGCCATGTTCCAACAAGCTATGGACATCGCCTTTGTTAGAGAAATAGATATGTTCATAGTGATCTATCTTGATGATCTAACAATATTTTCTAAATCTGATGCAGAGCACTTGGTGAACCTCAAACAAACATTTGAGAAATGTCAAAAAATCGGTTTGTCTTTGAACTCCAAGAAATCTCATTTTGCTATGCAAGAAGGTAAACTCTTCGACCACATAGTATCTAGATATGGAATTAAAATTGACTCAAAAAGGGTTGAAGCTATAGATACAATAAATATTCCTAGGAATAGAAAAGAGATTCAATCGTGTTTGGGAAAAAACAATTTTTTAAGAAGATTTATCCCAAACTTCGTTGAAATTGTAAAATTGATTACATATATGCTCAAGAAGGAAAACGAAGTTAAATGGAAAACCAAATCCAAAGCGTCATTCGAACGTATCAAGAAAGTTATAGGTGAAGCAACAGTGCTGGCCAGCCCAGATTATACAAAGGAATTCTTGATTTTCTCATTTGCCTCTAAACACACTATCACGATCGTGCTCTTACAAAATAACGATGAAGGTTTTGAGTAGCCAATAGAATTATTTAGTAAAAGTCTCAAAGATGTTGAACTAAGATATGATATATTAGAAAATCAAGCATATGCAATGGTGAAATCTCTCAAATCTTTCAAAACTTATGTGCTCCATTCTAAGGTAATTTCCTATGCACCAACCAGCGCTGTTAAGGATATATTAGTTCAACCAGATAGTGAAGGAAAAATAGGCAGATGGTTAGCCAAGATTCGAGAATTTGACCTAGAAGTAAAACCAACCAAACTGGTCAAAGGTCATGGTTTGACTAAATTACTAGCCGAATCAAATTTCCGGGCACTTGGGATAAATCATTTACAATCCTACGAAGAGATTCTAGATATCGAAGAGTTCGATGACCAGATACCTATGACTCAAATCTAGGATAAATTCTCTTCTTTGGCTTGGTATAAGGACATAGTTTCCTACCTTCTCACTCTGTAGTGCCCGAGCGGTATGACTCCTTCCAAAGCTAGAACGTTGAAGTTGCACATAGTAAAATATTGTATCATGGACAGTCAACTATATTGGAAGGATCCTCTGGGTTTCTTACTAAGTTGTCTAGTAGAATCTGAAACGGAGAGGCTAATAAATGAATTCCATGAAGGAGTGTGTGGAGGGAATCATGCATGGAGAGAAACGACATATAAAATCCCGAGAGTTGGATATTATTGGTCGAAACTATTTACTGATGTGAACGCTAAAGTTGGAGCCTGTAACCCCTGTCAATTGTTTTCAAGCAAGCAAAATATTCCCGCACTACCTTTGGTCCCAGTCAAAACAGAATCTTCGTTTCAGCAATGGGGCCTAGATTTCATCGGTGAAATACATCCACATTCAAGTGCACAACATAAGTGGATTTTGACCACTACTGACTATTTCGCCAAACGAGTAGAGGCTATTCCGATGCAGAATGCAACATATACAGTGGTGATCAGTTTCTTGGAAGAAAACATTTTGTCGAGATTCGATTGTCCTCGGAAGATAGTTACTAATAATGCCCAATATTTCAAGTCCATGGCTTTGGTAAGCTTCTTTCAGAAGTACAACATTGTACTAGGGAATTCCATAGCCTATTATCCTCATGGAAATCGGTTATCCGAATCCTCGAACAAGAGTATAATCACCATAATTAAAAAAATGTTGATTGAAAATAAGAAATCCTGGCATGTACATTTGAAATATGCTTTGTGGGCTAATCGGATAGGCACAAAGAGATCAATCAAAATGTACCCTTTTCAAATGGTATACGGTACCGATGTTTTTCTCCCCATAATTATTGCTCTGCTCGTAATGAAACTCTAGCAAGATGCCAAGGAAGAGCCAAATCACATCATCAGGAGAAAAAATCAATTGATTGAAGTCCAACAAAATAGGTTTGAAGTAGATGAGAAGCTCCAGAAATATCAAGATAACATAAAAGCCATGTTTGACCAAAAAGCTAAAGATAGGGAATTCCTTCCTTGTGACCTGGTTTTAAAGTGGGATGATAGAAAGGAAGACTCAATAAAACATGACAAATTCAACCATATCTGGTGTGGACCCTTCAATATCACAGCTTCTAAAGGGAAGAATTCATTTTTATTGGAAAATATGGATGGAAAAATCCTTAATGCCCCTATCAACGGGCGTTCCCTGAATCATTTTATGCAATAAACGGTTTCCAAAATCTCACTGTATATACTGGTTTGATTTCTTTACTTTGATTCATGGTTTTTTATTTCTTTGGTAATTTGCTACTTTCACTGTAAATGCAGACACGTTTTTTGTTTTTGAAAAGGAAAATAGGAAAATAAAAAAATAGGTAATAGTTACTATTTCTTTTGATAAGTATTTGATAGCTCTCATGTTTATTTTTATCGCAGGATACTAGTTGATAGTAGAAATATCATAAAAACATTTCAGAATAGTGATATTCTCCCAAAACAGGTGATAAATAAATAGTCAGCGTAGTTGAAAATATGAAGAAATTTTAAGGTATGAGCTTCTAAAACCTACTGAACCAAGTTGAAGTTTTCAGGGGAATTTAGCTAAATCTGAAAGAAGTCTCATTCATAGAAATATTGTCACCTAATCAACGATAAGAGGAATATGAGAATTATAGACTAATCTTAAAAAAATTCTCTGATGTTTAATATATATATATATATATTATTAAATGAAAATTAAATAAAAATGAAATACAATAAAAGAGTTTAAGGAAATACGAGAATCACTGAAAATCTTATGTGAGATTGATCCTGTTCGCTATAGAATTTTTGAATACTCTTACTGTTCCAATCTGCCCATCTTAAAGATTTTGTTCCTTTTGGTTCTCATCTCCTCCCTTGGTTTCCATAGAGAGAAGATTTTGCCTTAACTCTAAAAACTCAGAAACATGTCTCAAAGTAATGTTAGGCGAATATTTATATGCACCTCTCAATTTAATAGAAGAAAGTATGTCTAGGTTAATCCTGACTACTTTAGCCTTTCTAACGGATTCAAACTGATTGATCTCACTCAAGGCAATCCCATGAAAAGTAAAAATCCCCCATGAAAAAAATCTCCTTGTAGGCGAAGGTGTCTTGAATGTCGGAAGGAAATTAACCCAGAGTAATAAAAGTGAGTTAACATACCATTGTTGTCAAACTATAAGCATATATCATCCCTGGTATATGACATACAAATTGATTGTCCCCACTTCATGCTTAT
>ML779741.1:389684-452882 GCA_009831015.1 Picea engelmannii | reverse complement strand
CTAGGGTTTTAGTCGAACTCTCGGCCATGCATGGCGGAGAGTTTCAGTTAACTGACAAAAAGCCTTGTGTCTCGGCGGAAACTTCCCTGATTTTTTGCATTGTTAGGTACTCGCGGGCTGTTTTGGGCTAGCCCACGGATACCCGCGTGCAGTATAAGGACAGCAAGCGGATGCCCGCGCCCAATGAGCAGTTAGGGCACGGGTTGCTTGTTTTAAGTGGTTTTTTTTGAGGAAATACTCAGCATGGCTTTGGCTAGGAAGAGGCATGAGTTGGTCTGATGCCAGGTAAACCTGTATGGTGCATTTTAGGGTTATAACACCTATCCAAGTAGTTGTGATACAAATTTCATCTTGTGGGTCATTGTATTCTTGCAGTTACACTTCGTGGAAAATAGGGTTCGTGGCTAGTCCTGAAACTAGTCTAAAACATATGTTTCGGGTAAAAATGACCTAACTTCTTCACAATAGATCCAAATTCAGTAATACCAATTGTATTGGTTATAGTACCATCTTCAATTTTCTATTTACCATTTTCAGATCCATAGGACAAATATTTCGTGTGGGGCACACTCTACAAGTTCTCTCTCTAGAATAAGCCAAAATTCAACAAGGTATGCCATTTTTGCTATAACTCATTTTCTGAGAGGTTCCAAGTAGTGAAACCTGGAAGAATTGCATAAAATACACTGAATAACATTGTGTACTATTTTCATATCTTTATTCATTACAGGTACATAGTTATGATTATTTCAAGTTAGGGTTGTTGACTAATCCAAAATTAGTCATGTGAGACTAAAGTAAAGTTTTATGAAAATGCTAGTCTCTTGTTGTTAAAGTTAAGGAAGGTTTGTAGGTATGTGATCATATACACCAGGTCTATTACATAGTTATAAATTATATTTGGATGATGAAATTGATGAGGGATTTTGGTTGAGGTACATGGTTGCGACAAGTAGTTGATGAGTTGGCAAATACATGAGGTGTATAGTTTATGATGTTGGTACATCTTGATGATTCATAGTTTATGTGTATTTGATGCATTATTGGTACATATTTGGTGCATGGTGGCACAAACCCCCTTCTCTCCTTGGGACTATGCAACCTCTCGGTCTTGGATCTTCAAATTATTGAGTCAGATTGAATCTTTATGTCCTTGCAGGCACCCAAAATTGCTATACACAGGCCCATGTTCTCCTAAGTGACCATGAGCTATGATTGTGGATCTATCCCTTCGCAACTTCGAGCTTCAAGGATATCCTCATCTCTTACTCTGAGACTTTCCGAGGCATTATCCTCTGAACTCCAGTCCCCATGCCACGTGCCTCCTTTAATTATGATGGACCAACGATATTTCGGGTTTCACGGCTTCGCAAAACTCCCACTCACCTTCTGTACAATCCTCTGGACTTTCGACTTCCGGATTTCCCAATCCATTGCCATGTGTCCTCTCCATGGCCAACAATTGTGATTAATTCACAACTTCGTGACCTTACACTTACAACACCTCCAGACTCCCGAAATTTGAAATGTCAAACCTCCTTATGGTCAACTTTCATGTGGTTCCTCTAGATCTGACGGTCTAGAATTGTTCGTCTTCCTCTAGAATGAATCTTGTTCACATACTATCGATGGAAACCTCAGAGGTTCTTCTTCTTGAAGGCTTTCCTCCACTCTCCCTCCTGAGCTTAACTTCCTCGAACTTCTCTTGTTTCTCAGAACACTCTCTTCGACACTTAGTCAAAAACTTGACCTGTGCACGCCTTGCAGCAGGTTCTCTTCCACACAAAACTTCTTTGTGGATGATTTCACACTCTTTGTGACTATTCTCCAACAAATTCTCTCTTTTGTGACTAAAATCACACTACTCCTCCTAAGCTTTCGAGTCTGAAAACTCTATCACGAACTCCTCGTGGATGTCTATGCACTCCTTACAGACATAAGTTCACGTTATCTCTCCTGAGATATGAGTCAAAACAAACTCTATCAATGCACTCCTTGCGGATGCTATGCACCCCTTGCACTCGCTTGTATAAGAGAAACAACTGAAACTTATTCACCCTTCATAGTGACCCATACATTCAACCATGTAAATGCATGCATAGATACAAGAATAAGAAATAATAGAGAATAAAACATAATAGAAAGTCTACCATTCATTCATTCAGATAGACACATCAACACCACACATTTGGGACAATACTCCTCTATTATATTCATTCAACTGAAAATTTCATTCATGCATACACTACTTTTGTGTAGCTCCCAACTCTTTGCTACAATGGAAATCTACACACTAGATTCAACATCCTTATCTCAAAAAAAATAAAAACCTTTATACAAAGGGAATCTTCGAGTTCTTCCCTCCAATTACTCTAATCTATCCTACCGAAAATAAAATCTTTCAACTACTTAACATATATTACAATGAATATTTGAGTTAGTCAGATAAGAGAGAACGCTCCAGATCTATACTGCAATCCTTCACATTAAAGAAAAATGCATTCCCTCATAAATCTTATGCGATGGCTCAACCTATGATCATTAAAGACGGTCATAATTCAAAATCTTCTTTGGATATCACATTAATACACCAACTTTGGAATTCAAAATATTTCAAAATACGCGCTAGTGTGCCCATCTGTCTATCGCTTGTGCTTTGCTGGCAAATCTCCTACATCATACTCCTCTAGCTGAAAAATTCATGGACTCCTGTTCATGAGCTCCTACACCGATTTTCCAGGTTTCTGGATGTCTGCTTCACCAACCCAACTGGCATATTCCACTGGTCATCCTTTCCACTTCACCAAATATTCAAAATGTGTCTTCCTTTTGGTCTTCTTACCAACTCGTTGATCTATGATCTTCTCCATATACATATTCTCTTCTATAGGCATCTGTTTATCCCACAATATATTCCTTTGATCTTCATATGCTTCAGTTCCATCTTCCCTATACGGATACAGGTCTACAATGTTGACTATGGGTGATATACCCACATTTTCTGGCAGCTCTATCTCATAAGAATTCTCCCCAAATATTCTCAGGATTTTACATGGCCCTATCTTTTTCAAATTTAACTTGTTATATGTTCCCCTAAAAAACCTATCCTTCTTTAAATGTTCTAGAACTTGATCTCCAAATTCAAATTCAATCTTTCTCCTGTGCTGATCAACTCTTCTCTTGTATTCAATGCTGCTCTTCTTCAACTTCTCCTTGATTTGATTATGAATTTCCTACATTTATGCAGTGAAGTCTTCAACTCCAACGCTCCTAAATTTTCTCTGCTTCATATTTCTCAAGTCTGACACTCCCCTCAGACTCATTCCATACACTATCTGAAATGGAATTTTCTCAGTGCTTCTATTCACCGAGTCATTATATGTGAACTCCGCTTGTGCTAGAATTTGATCCCACTGACTATGGTGTTCAATGACCAAACTCCTTAGCAAATCCCCTAAACTTCGATTCACCACTTTGGTCTGTCCATATGTTTGTGGGTCATATGAAAAACTAAAAGATATCCCTGTCCCCAACTTCTTACACAATGTCCTTCAAAAATAACCAACAAACTTGGTATCCCTGTCTGAAACTATGCTCCTGGGAAATCCATGGAGTCTCACAACCTCTATGAAAAAAAAATTTGCAACATGCATTGCATCACTAGTCTTCTGGCATGAGATAAAGTGTGCCATATTAGAAAACCTTTCAACGACCACAAATATGAAATCACTTCCTCTTTGTGTCCTTGGTAATCCCAACATGATATCCATGCTTAATGCATCCCAAGGCCTCTCTGGAATAGGAAATGGCTGATACAATCCAGTGTTTTGCTTCTTCCCCTTGGCATACTGGAAAATATTACACTTGTTTACGAACCTTTTCACCTCTGATCTCATACCTAACCAATAATATGAACCATTCAATTGAGAAAACGTTTTGTCATGGAAAAAATGTCCAGCTAGACCTCCACTGTGCTTTTCCTTCAACAAATTCTCCCTCATCGAACATCTTGGTATGAACAACTGGCTTCCTTTAAACAGTAACCCATCCTGAATCAGGTATTTGGTCCACTAGTTTCTGTCTTTGAGTATAGGATTTTCACATGCTTCATATGCCTCTCTGAAATATGGATCAATGTGGTACATTTTCTTAAGGTGATCAAACCCCAAAGTTTTGACCTGAAATTCCTGCATAATTAAAATCCTCCTGCTTAATGCATTGACAACCTTGTTAGCACTACCATAAATATGTTTAATAAAAAAAGTAAAATTTTTCATAAAATATATCCACTTAGCATGTCTTTGGTTTAACTTCTCTTTTCTGGTTATGAATTGCAAAGCATGCTTATCACTATACAAAACACACTCCTTCGGTACGAGATAGTGCCTCCATTTCTTATGGGATTGAATTATGGCATATAACTCTTTGTCATATGTGGAGTACTTATTCTTACCTTCATTCATCTTGTCACTGAAATATGAAACATGCCTATTATCTTGACTTAAGACCACTCCAATTGCAACTCCACGCGCATCACATCTCACCTAAAATGTCTTTCTGAAATCCAACAATACCAGAATTGGTTGTTTCATTATCTTCTCCTTCAATATGTTGAAGCTCCTCTCATCCTCTTCCATCCATTTGAAAGACTTGTGTCTTTTCTTCACTGTATCCATCATTTGAGCACTAATCCCACTAAAATTTCTGATGAACTTTCGATATAAAATTGCTAATCCATGGAAGCTTCTTACCTCAAAGATATTCCTTGGTGACAACCATTCTTTGATTGCTTTCACCTTTTTTGGATCCATCTTCATCTCGTTTAAAGAAATAACAAAACCCAAATAAATGAGTTATGTCTTCATGAAAGAGGAATTTTTCATATTAATTAACAACTTCTCTTGTTGTCAAGTGCTCCTCCTTAGTTTTGATAAAGACCAGTATGTCATTCAGATATACAATCATGAACTTTCCAATGAAATCTTTCAACACTTCATTCATCATCCTCATAAAATTACTAAGGGAGTTTGTCAAGCCAAATGACATAACAAGTCATTCATACAACCCCTCATTTGTCTTAAATGTTGTTTTCCACTCATCACCTTATCTCATCCTTATCTAGTGATATCCACTTTTCAAATCTATCTTTGAAAAATAGTTCGCTCCACTTAACAATCCATCAAGTCATCCATCCTTGCAAATGGAAATCTGTATCTGATGGTGATCTTGTTTATGGATCTTGATTCTGTACACATTATCCATCCTCCATCCTTCATCAGACTTAATACAGTTGGCACTGCACATGGACTCAAGCTTTCTCTAACCAATCCTTTGTCTAATAGATCCTGAACCTATATTTTCACCTCCTCATTATTTTGATGTGTCAACCTATATGTTTCTTTGTTTAGAAGGTTTTCTCCTAGTACCAAATCAATTTGATGACGAATAATTCTGATAGGTGGTAATGAGCTTGGCAACTCATCCACTACTATATCAACAAAATTATCTAACAGTTCTTGAACTTGTTCTGGTAAATCTTCCATCGAAGTACTGGTAAGGATAACCCTTGGATTCCTCACTACAACAAACTACATTTATTGTTCCTTCTTTACTTCATCTAGGATTTCCTTCCCACTCATGAGAAGTATGTTCATACTAGCTTCATCCTTCACCTTCTTCTCTTCTATTGGTAGTAACATGTGTGTCCTACCATTCTTCTCTAAGGTGTAAGTATTTCTTCTCCCATTGTGAATGACATTCATGTCATACTACCATGGTATTCCCAATAAAACATGGCATACATCCATGTGAATCACATCACATAGAATTTCATCTCTATATCCTCCTATCTTAAATTCAATAAGGCATTGTTTAGTTACTGTTACCTGATGACCTTTATGCAACCATGAGACTTTGTAGAGAGTCAGGTGTGCAGTCATATCCAGCTCTAAATTATCCACCATCTCTGTGGATACTAAGTTGCCAGTGCTCCCACTGTCAATTATCACTTTGCAAACCATTTCCTTCATTTTGTAGGTTGTCCTAAATAAAATCTTCCTCTGCGCTGGCCTCCCAATTTCCATCTCTAGCTTTAAGAGAACTTTCTTCATCATCAAAGATCTTCCATACTCGGAACCTTCTACCTCAACATCTCTCTTCTGTGCTTCCGAAATGCGATCTTCACCTCCTTCTTTCTTCCTCCCGGGACAATCCCAAGACATATGTCCTATTTTAACACAGGCATAACACCTTACTTCTCCTCCTCTTCCTCTTCCTCTTCCTCTGGGAAAAGAGTTTTTTCCACCACTCTGCCTTCCTCGGGAACTCCCTCCTCTCGCAGAGTGACTATGTGGTTTCTCCACCTTGTCCTTGGACTTCTATTCTTTATTCTGGGTAACTCATTTGCCTCTGTTCAAGCTTATACCTTTGTTTTGTTGACTCTGCTTCCTGGCCAAATTATCTTCTGCTTTCAGCGCAATCTGATATGCATCCTCTACTGTTCTGACTATCGCCATGCTGCTTTCATCCTGGATATCATATCTCAGGCCATTGATGTATCATGAAACTTTCTCCTCATCTCTCTCTCTCTCTCTCTCTCTCTGTCCAGCCCTGATGTTCAATCTGTAGAACCCCTCTATGTATTCTTTCACAGTCATCCCTTTCTGTCTCAGGTTCTACATCCTCCTGAACATATTTATTAGGTAATATTTGGGTATGAACTTTTCCTTTAGCTTGGATACCATTAGATCCCAAATCTTAATCTTTTGTTTTCCTTTGCTCCTCCTGTCGGCCTGCAGTTCATCCCACCACAATGTCACATGTCCTTTCAACCTAGTGACAACGTGTCTCACCTTTTTCTCCTCTTCAACATCTTCATAGTATAAATACTTATCCATTGCTCGTATCCAACCAAGAAATTATTCTGTGTCTAAATTACCTTAATACATTGGGATGTCGATATTCTCTCTGTCTCCCAACTTGACAACCACTTTCAACAAGCGTTCTTATGCAACATCCTCTAATACATCTTCTTCGACTTCTACTTCTTCAATTTATGCATCACTGACATCTCCAACATCAGGTGCTCTCCTTTGGGTTGTTTTCATGGCATCCAACTTCACACACAATTCTCTCATTTCCCTTTCCATAGATCATTTTTCTATAGTTGGCTCAGTATGTCTTCTAGACGACATTGTGCTGACGCTTCTAATACCTATTACCGATATTAGCCTACTTCCCTTTTATACAGAAATCAATTATGTATCTGCTCTGATACCACTCCTGGTCCAACCCCCCTTCTCTCCTTGGGACTATGCGAACTCCCGGTCATGGATCTTCAAATTTCTTAGTCATATTAACTCTTCGGGTCCCTACGGGAACCCAAAATTTCTATACACAGGCCCCTGTTCTCCTAAGTGACCACGAGCTATGATCGTGGATCTATCCCTTCACAAATTCGGGCTTTGGGGATATCCTGATCTCTTACTCTAAGAATTTCCAAATCACTCTCCCCCGAAATATGGTCCTCATGCTACGTGCCTCCTTTAATTATGATGGCCCAATGATATTTCGGGTTCCATGGCTTCGTAAAACTCCCACTCACCTTGCGTACAATCCTACGGACTTCCGACTTTTGTATTTCCCAATCCATTGCCACACATCCTCTGCATAGCCAATGGTGGTGATTACTTCACGAGTTCATGAACTTTCACTTACAACACCTCCAGGCTCGCAAACTTCGAAATGTCTAACCTCCTTATGGTCAACTTCTGTGTGGTTCCTCTATATTTGATGGTCTGGAATTGCTCATCTTCCTTCAGAACGAATCTTGTTCATGGAATTTCGATGGAAACCTCAGGGGTTCCTCTTATTGAAGGTTTTCCTCCACTCTCCCTCCTAAGCTTAACTTCCTCGACCTTCTCTTGTTCCTCAAAACACTCTCTTCAACACTTAGTCGAAACTTTTACCTTTGCATGCTTTGTAGTAGGTTCTCTTCCACACTCAACTTCTCTGTAGATGATTTCACACTCTTTGCAACTTTTATCTATAGCTTCTCTCTTCTGTGACTAAAATCACACTACTCCTCCTGAGCTTTTGAGTCTGAAAACTCTATCACGCACTCCTTGTGGAATTATATGAACTCCTTACAGACATGAGTTCACGTTATCTCTCCTGAATTGTGAGTCGAAACAGACTCTATCAACACACTCCTTTCGGATGCTATGAACCCCTTACACTTGCTCATAGAAGAGAAACAACTGAAACTTATTCACCCTTCATAGTGACTCATACATTCAACCATGTCATTGTAGGCATAGATACACGAGAAAGAAATAACATAGAATAAAATAGAATAGAAAGTCTACCATTCATTCATTTATATAAATGCATCAACACCACACATTTGGGACAATATTCCTCTGTTATATTCATTCAACTAAAAATTGCATTCATACATCCACTACTTCTGCATAGATCTCAACTCTTTTATACAATGGAAATATACATGCTAGATTCATCAATCTTATCTCGGAAACAATACAAAGATTTATACAAAGGGACTCTTCGATTTCTTCCCTCCAACTACTCTAAGTTATCCTATCTAAAATAAAAGCTTTCAACTACTTAACATTTATTACAATGAATATTTGAGTCAGACAGATAAGAGCGAACGCTCCATATCTGTATTGCAATCCTTCACATTAAATAAAAATTCATTCCCTCATCGATATTATGAAATTGTTCATCCTCCGATCATTAAAGACATTCATAATTCAAAATCTTCTTCGGATATCACATTAATAAACCAACTTTGGAATTGAAAATATTTCAAAATATGGGCTAGTGCACCCAGTTGTCTTCCACTTGTGCTTTGCTGGCGATACTCTTGCATTACATGGTTGATGCACTTGTTGATGGTACATGTTGAGGTATAGGTTGGTGCATGGTCGATGCACTCATTGATGGTACAGGTTGAGGTATAGGTTGGTGGATGGTTGATGCACTTGTTTATGGTACAGGTTGATTACAGGTTGTTTGGATAGGTTATTGTGACAGGTTATTTGTACAGGTTTGATGCATGGTTGATGCATTTTTTTATGGTACAGGTTGAGGTATAGATTTATGTATGGTACATGTTGGTATAGGTTATTGGTACAGGTTGTTACGGGTTGATTACAGGTTGATTGGTACAATTTTACAACAGTATATTTGACAGTGATAGTGTGACAGTGGTTCCATCATTCTACTTATATGTTAGGTAGGTTGGATGGGGCAAGGATAGGTGGTTGTATCCAACTTCCGGTTGTAGCCAAAGAACAAAGGGGTTTGTAGCCTCCTTCTGGTTGTAGCATCCTTCTGGTTATAGCCAAAACATTGGGTATTTGGAGCTTCCCTCATGTTGTATCCTGAGAAACTAGGGGTTGGATCCTCCTTTCGTTTGTGGCTGGAAAAGAAAAGGAAGTTTTTGCTTCCAATGAATCTAATTCTTAAATACATATAAGAAAAATCATTCTATGGTTTTCTCCTGCTTTGGGTTTCCACGTAAAAACACTGGTGTACTATGTATGTGTATGATTGCTCATTTTTTCATTTTTTATTTACTTTGGAATTATTGGGTGATAATGCTAAATTGATATAACACTTGCATTATATGGTTAAAAATGATTATATTTCTCTATTACTAATTCACCCCCCTCTCAGTAATCCAACACCCCAAACAACATGTAACAACCCATTTTCTCCCAAGACTATAATTATACACAAACTTCATATGTTAACAGTGTGAGGCATGTAATTTTGTTTTGATTTAATATAAACACCAAAATGTTGATAGAGATGGAACATCCTTGATAAGTACTATCCATGTTGTTGATTAAGGTTGGTTGTCATTGATGTCAACCCTTGAAGAAAGCCCGACAGCACAAAGGTTTGAATAATGGACCCAATATTGTTTGATGTAAATATGACTCATTGTTGTATTTTCATGGTTGATAAGAAGTAAATATGGATGAACTCCAAAGTGGTCCCCTTATGGTGAAAGCCCTCTCAAGAAGATGCTTTGCAGAGTAAGAGAACCCATGCCTAATTGTGGAATAATGAGATGAAGGACAATTAATTTGTTAGGTAAACTATCCTAGATGGATAGTTCTTGTCATTCCATTTCTGGTGGTATGTGGAACGTCACATAACTCCTCACGGTTAGAGAGTTATGGCCATGAGAAGTTGGAGACCCCGGGTTTGGGTAATGGACCCAAGTTTGTTTGATGGATAACAGTATGAATTATGATATATTTTTAGATATTTCTATTCTATATGGATAGTACATCTCATTCCATTTCTTGTGGTATGTGGAACGTCACATAACTCCTCACGGTTTGAGAGTTATGGCCTTACGAAGTTGGAGGACCCTCATATGTCATATATAAGCCCCAAAAGGTCAAAGTAGTCAAAGTGGTTTAAGAGATTTTAAAAGGTAAATAATAAAGTGAAGTAATGAGTGTATTATAATTCAAAGTGAATAAAAAATAAATTATTTCAATAATAAATTTAATGGATAAATTGGAAGTGGTTTAACCCTAAAATAAGGAAAGTGGGGCCAAGTGAACTAGAAGATGTTTTTAAGGAAGCTACTTGGAGAGTATAAATGATGCAGGAGCATCTACGACTTCATCAAGCGAGCCAGCGTGGAGGAAAGAACATACAGCTGGACAACGCCAGCGCATACATTTTTGACTTACTTTGAAAAGATTGTTGCGCCGTCGTTTGAATGAAAGCATTCATAAGAAGCACACTTGTATTGTAATGCAGATAGGAAGGCATTTAATAGTTTTAATGTTGTTAGATAGGAATTAAATGTAGATTAGACAGTTTTTCTTTCGAGAGGGAAAACGGACTATAGGCACCCTCCTTTGTATCATTGTATGATGATCATTCTCATTCATACAGGAGCAAGGGAGAACAGAGCAGAGAGCTTGTGAAGAATCCCCATGTACATATATTGAATTAATAGGAACGCTTTGATTCAATTCCATGGATGTGTTTGATCTCTGTGTGTTGTTGATATTATGCTCTTGCATACTTGCTTCTTTTTTAGCTTATCTTCTATATGCTGCATATGTGATTTCATATCAGGTCCGAAACCTGAGAGAATGAGGGAATAAGTTCTAAGTTGTTTCACTATCTGAACCAGGAGATTCCTGCATAGAGTGCAGTCGAATTCCTCCGCATAGAGTGCATTGAGGAGGTTCAATAGTGAATCTCTTATTCTCGTCGACCAAAGTCGTGTTGGGTTATTCAAACCGTGCAGGTGATGTGCAGGTCGGATTGAAGTCTCAGTAGAAAGCCTGAGAAAAGAAAGGTCGGGGTTGCTGTGACTGCAAAAGCGCGGAACCTGGAAGACTTCAAGTACTGTTGAGAGTGGTTGAAGGTTGAGCACAGGGAGTGTGCGCAAACACTCTGGAGGAGTCTGAGTTGGTAAAATCTTAGGAGGGATAGCACTTCTGCTTCAGTTGCATGGGACGCAGGTGGTGAAGCGGAGAACTCTTCAAGAGGAAGAGAATCGACGACTTGAATTTGTTGTGGAGAGTCACGAAATCCCGCAGACCGTCAGATCGCGGAGGAGTTGCGAGGGGGTTAACTCGCAGGCGCACTAGAGAATCCGTTTTTCATCGAATATCGGCATATCGGGGTTGGTGAGTGCAAGAGTTGCATGCACGTCGAAATCGCGAGTTGCGATTCCTCGATTTAATCGGAGTCATCGATCATCGGAGGGACAGGTGGCACGAGATCCCGAGGAGTTGGGACTCAGTACTTCAGCGTTTTCGAAGTCGAAGGGAGCACGGAGAAATAGCGAAGCCCCAAGTTGCGACGGGTCCCACGGAGACAGAGCGGAGGACAGCACGTGGCATCGCACATCAGCGTTCGGGGTTTTGAAAGGTGAGTAAACCGCCACCTTTCATCTGCCGATTTCCCGATAGGGAAATCCTCGATACATATAAGTGTTGACCGTTGACATCGGGGATCGGGATTCGGAGTTTCATATTGCACGGGAGGTGCACACAAGGTTCGCGAGTCTGCGAAACCTGATTTCCCGACTGGTGAAAGGGAGATCGCCGAGAAGAGCACTGTGGGTAAAAGACATCCTGAGGGAGTTGGAAGAGCTTAGACTCTTCGGGCCCGTGGTTGAAAGAGGTCCTGGTGAGAGCGACTGTGCTCGTTGAGGGGCACGCGTTTGTGCCAGTGTGGTATCAGAGCCTGAAGATCTTGTTTGTGTATTTCAGGCAAGAGGAGTGAAGGAGGAAAGGAAAGCACTCTGATACTCACGATTTGCGTCAGTGTGGTATCAGAGCGGGAGTGTCTTTATTTTCTGAAACAGAGACAGAAGAGACATAATGCCACCCAGGAGAGAAAGGTAGTCACCTGATCACGAGGATAGGGATGCCCGAAGAAGGGGTAGGCCAGCAGGGAATCCAGAGATGGAGCGTCAAATATGAGATCTCAGGGTGAGACTCGAAGAGATGGAGACCACCCAGAGGCGTGGAGCTGGTACGGCAGAGTTCAGCGATTCTGAGGTTGAAGAGGAAGCTGGACATGACCAAGAAGAGGTCACAGTAGAGGATGCTTCAACCGAGCGGTTGATCAGAGCTATCTCCAGGATGAGCTCAAAGACAAAGATGGACATTCCTGTCTATGAGGGAAGTCTAAACGCAGAAGAGTTGTTGGATTGGATCCAAGCACTCGACACCTACTTTGATTACAAAGACATCGAAGAGGACAAGAAAGTGAGGCATGTAGTCACAAAGCTGAAGGGACATGCAGCCTTATGGTGGGACGAGCTGCAGGCAGACAGGCGCTCCAAAGGCAAACAGAAGATCAAAAGCTGGGATCGGATGATCGCCAAGATGAAGGCGAAGTTTATTCCGAGAGATTACCAGATCACTCTGTTCAGGCGGATGCAGAACCTGAGACAGAAGTTGATGACGGTGAAAGAGTACACCGAGGAGTTTTACAGGCTCAACATTCGAGCTGGTCATCGGGAGAGTGATGACAAAAAAGTGGAAAGGTATCTGAATGGCCAGAGGTATGACATTCAGGACGAGTTGAGCATGCTGACCGTCCGCACAGTTGAGGATGCATACCAGATGGCTCTAAAAGTCGAAGAGAAGCTGAGCCACAAGCAGGGACAGCGAGGGCGAGGCAGAAGCCAGCCTAGAGGCAAAGCAGTTGCCCAAGAGAGAACTCAAAAGCCCAAGGAGGATTGGAAGAGACCTCAGGGAAAATCTGAAAGAGGTGGAACCTCACAACAGAGGCAGAAAATTGCTGAGCCGAGGAGACAACAACCAGATCAACAAGGAGATTACGCTGATGCCAATACATTTCCTCGTACCCGAGGTAGAGGAAGGGGTCATGGAGGAATCATCACATGTTTCACGTGTGGTAAAGATGGTCATAAAGCCGTGGACTATCCAGAGAGGAAGATGGACAGAGGAAAAGCTCACATCGCTGAGGCGCAGAGGCGTGACGTGGAGGATGAAGACACTGGAAGTGGGAAGTCGCTGACAGTGCACAAGGTCCTTTTGAAACCTGAGAAAGAGGTGGAGGACACAGATCAGAGATGCCGACTGTTTAGAATGACTTGCAAGACCAAGGGCTGGAAATGCAAGGTCATAGTGGACAGTGGGAGCACCGACAATCTCGTTTCAACCGAGATGGTGGAGAAGCTGGAGCTGAAAATGAACAAACACCTGAGTCCATATAAAGTGACATGGCTGCAGAAAGGACACCAGGTATGTGTTACAAAGCAATGCTTGGTCAATTTTAAAATGGGTGAATATAAGGATGAAATTCTGTGTGATGTCATTCCCATGGATGTCTATCATGTATTATTGGGAAGACCATGGCAGTTTGACAGAAATGTTGTTCATGATGGGAGGATGAATACATACACCTTGGAGAAGGATGGAAGATCACACACATTGCTTCTGATGAAGGGTAAGGAGGTGAAGCCGGAAGTTAGCAGTACGATACTTCTCATGAGTGGGAAAGAGCTTCTCACAGAGCTGGAAAAGAATGAAGATCCACAGTTCTTTGTTGTCAGGAAGCCGAGAATTGTCCTGACAAGCACAAGAGTGGACAACTTGCCAAAGGAGATTCAGGAACTGCTGGGAGAGTTCGCTGATATCATCATGGACGAACTACCTCATTCGTTGCCACCAGTGAGGAGTGTGAGTCACCACATTGAACTCATACCCGGAGCAAGTTTGCCAAATAAGGCAGCGTACAGGTTGACACCTCAGGAGAACGAGGAAGTCAAAAGGTAGGTACAGGATTTGTAGGACAAGGGACTAGTGAGAGAGAGTCTGAGTCCATGTGCTGTTCTGACAGTACTGAGTCCAAAAAAGGATGGAGGCTGGAGGATGTGTACAGACTCCAAGGCGATTAATAAAATCACCATCAGGTACAGGTTTCCACTGCCGAGAATGGACGACTTGATGGATTGCCTGAGTGGGGCAAATTATTTTTCAAAGATTGACCTCAAGAGCGGATATCATCAAATCCGGATGAGAGAGGGAGATGAGTGGAAAACAACATTCAAAACAAACGAAGGTTTGTACGAATGGCTGGTCATTCCATTTGGGCTGACAAATGCTCCAAGCACATTTATGCGGCTGATGAATGAAGTCCTGCGGGAATTCATTGGCAAATTTGCAGTCGTATACTTGGATGACATACTGATTTTCAGCAAGACTAGAGCTGAACACTTGAGGCATTTGGCCATTGTGATGAGAAGGTTACAGCAGGAGAAGTTGTTGATCAATTTGAAGAAATGCTCGTTCATGCAAACAGAACTCATTTATTTGGGCTTTGTAATCTTGGCAAATGAATTGAAGATGGATCCTGAGAAGGTTGGAGTAATCAGGAATTGGCCATCGCCAAGGAATGTTTTTGAGGTAAGGAACTTCCATGGATTGGCAAGCTTCTACAGAAAATTCATTTGGAATTTTAGTGGAATTAGTGCTGCAATGATGGACACTGTGAAAAAGCGGCATAAAGTTTTTCATTGGACAGCCGAGGCTGAGAAGAGCTTCAATCTGTTGAAGCGGAAGATTACTGAGCAACCAATTCTGGTGCTGCCGGATTTTCAGAAGACCTTCCAGGTGAAATGTGACGCCAGTGGGTATGCTGTTGGAGGGGTTTTAAGTCAGGATGACAGACCTGTGGCATATTACAGCGAGAAGTTGGATGATGCAAAGTTGAAGTACTCCACATATGATAAAGAGTTCTATGCCATTATACAGGCATTGAAAAAGTGGAGGCATTATCTCATACCCAAGGAATTTGTTCTGTACAGTGATAATCATGCGTTACAATTTGTGAGTCAGCAAGAGAAGCTGAATCAGAAGCATGCAAAGTGGGTAGAATACATGCAGAATTTCATGTTCGTGATAAAGCACATTTCAGGGACTGCGAACAAGGTAGCTGATGCCTTGAGCAGAAAAAGTTTATTGCTGCAGGAATTCAGGGTCAAAACCTTGGGTTTTGAAAATTTAAAGGATATGTATGCAGGTGATGCAGACTTTGGCGAGGCATACGAGGCAGCCGAGAATCCAGTTCTTAGGGATAGGAGTCCTTGGATAGACTACCTAATCCAGGATGGATTGCTGTTTCGGGGCAATCAATTGTGCATTCCAGATTGCTCTATGAGAGAGAATTTGGTGAAGGAAAAGCACAGCAGAGGCTTAGCAGGTCATTTCGGACATGACAAGACATTCGCCAAGTTGAGCGAATCTTATTATTGGCCTGGTATGAGGGAAGATGTTAAAAGATTTGTTGACCGATGCAGGATTTGTCAACACGCGAAGGGCAGAAAGCAGAACACAAGGTTCTATCAGCCGTTGCCCATACCCGAGAGGCCACGGGAGGTGATCAGTGTGGATTTTGTGTTGGGTTTACCGAGAACGCAAAGAGGCGTGGATTCCATTTTCGTAGTAGTGGACAAATTCTCGAAGATGGCACATTTTATTCTGTGTCACAAGACTAGCGATGCAACCCACATAGCCAACTTGTTTTTCAAAGAGATTGTGCGATTGCATGGATTGCCCAGGAGCATAGTCTCGGATCAGGATACGAAGTTCATAGGTCATTTTTGGAGGACGCTATGGAAGAAGCTAGGGACTGACTTGGCATTCAGTTCTGCTTACCATCCACAGACAGATGGGCAGACGGAAGTAGTCAACAGAATCTTGGGGGATCTGTTGAGGAGCCTGGTGACTGAGCATCACAGCAGTTGGGATCAGATCCTACCACATGCAGAATTTGCATACAATGATTCAGTGAATCGGAGTACAGGTAAGAGCCCATTTCAGATTTTGTATGGGACACAACCAAGAGGATTTTCTGAACTCAGGGAGTCAGAACAGGCCAAAACTAGCAGCGCGAGAGCTGAGGAATTCACTAAAGCAATGCAAGAACTTCACACACAGGTGAAGCAGCGATTGCAGAAATCGAATCAGGAGTACAAGCGCAGAGCCGATCAGAGAAAAAGGCAGCTTCAGTTTGAAGTTGGAGACATGGTTCTGGCGCACTTGAGAAAAGAAAGGTTCCCAAGGGGAACATACAACAAGCTCAAGATGAAGAAAATTGGGCCGTGTAGAGTCCTGAAGAAGTTCAGGGAGAATGGATATGAACTTGAGTTGCCAGAGGGCATCGGGATATCCATGATATTTAATGTCTCAGACCTATACCCATATAAGGCTGAAGATGCAGGAGCTGGGAGTGTTGAGGAACCAGTGGTCCAGTGGCAGAAGCAGTTGCCAGTTGCATAGAAGCCTCAGATGGAGTGCATACTGGATAAAAGAGTTGGCAGGAAAACCAGGAGAAAGCAATATTTTGAATACCTGGTGAAATGGAGGAACCACCCAGTGGAGGATGCCAGCTGGGAAACAGAGGCCGTTATACACAAGCATGGGCAGACTGTGCAGGAACTCATGGACAGGAGCCCATGAAATTTTCTGAGCCGAGGAGTATGATGCAGGAGCATCTACGACTTCATCAAGTGAGCCAACGTGGAGGAAAGAACATACAGCTGGACAATGCCAACACATACATTTTTGACTTACTTTGAAAAGATTGTTGCGCCGTCGTTTGAATGAAAGCATTCATAAGAAGCGCACTTGTATTGTAATGCAGATAGGAAGGCATTTAATAGTTTTAATGTTGTTAGATAGGAATTAACTGTAGATTAGACAGTTTTTCTTTCGAGAGGGAAAACGAAATATAGGCACCCTCCTTTGTATCATTGTATGATGATCATTCTCATTCATACAAGAGGAAGGGAGACCAGAGCAGAGAGCTTGTGAAGAATCCCCATGTACAAATATTGAATTAATAGGAACGCTTTGATTCAATTCCATGGATGTGTTTGATCTCCGTGTGTTGTTGATATTATGTTGTTGCATACTTGCTTCTTTTTATGCTTATCTTCTATATGCTGCATATGTGATTTCATATCAGGTCCGAAACCTGAGAGAATGAGGGAATAATTTCTAAGTTGTTTCACTATCTGAACCAGGAGATTCCTGCATAGAGTGCAGTCGAATTCCTCCGCATAGAGTGCATTGAGGAGGTTCAATAGTGAAGCTCTTATTCTCGTCGACCAAAGTCGTGTTGGGTTATTCAAACCGTGCAGGTGATGTGCAGGTCGGATTGAAGTCTCAGTAGCAAGCCTGAGAAAAGAAAGGTTGGGGTTGTTGTGACTGCAAAAGCGCGGAACCTGGAAGACTTCAAGTACTGTTGAGAGTGGTTGAAGGTTGAGCACAGGGAGTGTGCGCAAACACTCTGGAGGAGTCCGAGTTGGTAAAAGCTCAGGAGGGATAGAACTTCTGCTTCAGTTGCACAGGACGCAGGTGGTGAAGCGGAGAAATCTTCAAGAGGAAGAGAATCAATGACTTGAATTTGTTGTGGAGAGTCACGAAATCCCGCAGACCGTCAGATCGCGGAGGAGTTGCGAGGGGGTTAACTCGCAGGCACACTAGAGAATCCGTTTGTCATCGAATATCAGCATATCGGGGTTGGTGAGTGCAAGAGTTGCATGCACGTCGAAATCACGAGTTGCGATTCCCCGATTTAATCGGAGCTGTCGATCATCGGAGGGACAGGTGGAACGAGATCCCGAGGATTCGGGACTCGGTACTTCGGCGTTTTTGAAGTCGAAGGGAGCACGGAGAAACAGCGAAGCCCCGAGTTGCGACGGGTCCCTCGGAGACGGAGCGGAGGACAGCACGTGGCATCACACATCGGCGTTTGGGGTTTTGAAAGGTGAGTAAATAGCCACCTTTCATCTGTCGATTTCCCGATAGGGAAATCCCCGATACACAGAAGTGTTGACCGTTGACATCGGGGATCGGGATTCGGAGTTTCATATTGCACGGGAGGTGCACACAAGGTTCGCGAGTCCGCGAAACCCGATTTCCCGACTGGTGAAAGGGAGATCGCCGAGAAGAGCACTGTGGGTAAACGACATCCTGAGGGAGTTGGAAGAGCTTAGACTCTTCGGGCCCGTGGTTGAAAGAGGTCCTGGTGAGAGCGACTGTGCTCGTTGAGGGGCACGCGTTTGCGCCAATAAATAAGAGGCAAGGCTCTCTCATTTTAATCACAATTGAGCATATTGAATATCTATAGGTGTCTAAGGTAACCAAGGATATCTAAACCAGAATGATGAGTGAAGGTGAAGAAAAGAAGGCCGAAATGCAAGGAAGGATAAATTCTTTTGATGGTGCTTTCTAAGGTATGTTTTTTTTTCCAGGTCATCTCACCATTTTCGCCATAACTTTGTTTCTATAATGATTTAGACCTTGAAATTTCTATTCCATTGAGGAAACATATCCAAGTATCTATGCTAAAAAATTCATCTTGTGGGTCATTTTATTTTTGGAGTTACACTTCGTGGAAACTAGGGTTTGGGGCTAGTCCCGAAACTAGTCAAAAACATATGTTTCGGGTAAAAACATCATAACTTATTCATAACAGATCCAAATTCATTGAAAAAAAATGTGTTGGTTAGAGTACAATCTTTAGTATGTTTTGTAATAGTTTAATATCTATGCAAAAAATATTCTGTGAGGGGAATTCTCTACAAGGTTTCTCTGTAGAATAAGCCAGAATTCAGCAAGGTATGCCATTTTTGCTATAACTCCTTTTCTGAGAGTTACAAGTAGTGAAACTTGGAGGAATTGCATAAAAACACACTGAAGAACATTATGTATCACTTTCAGATCTTTATACATTACAGGTTCAAAGTTATGATTACTTCAAGTTAGGGTTGTTGACTAATCCAAAACTAGGCATGTGAGACTAAAGAAAAGTTTGATGAAAATGCTAGTCTCTTGTTGTTAAAGTTAAGGAAGGTTTGTAGGAATGTGATCATATACACCAGGTCTATTAAAAAGCTACAAATCAGATTTGGATGATGAAATGGATGAGGGCTTTTGGTTGAGATACATGTTGAGTACATGGTTGAGACAAGTATTTGATGAGTTGGCACATATATGAGGTGTATAGTTGATGATGATGGTACATATTGATGATTCATAGTTTATGAGTAGTTGACACATGATTGGTACATACTTGGTACATGGTTGGATGCACTTGTTTATGGTACAGGTTGATTACAGGTTGGTGCATGGTTGATGCACTTGTTTATGGTACAGGTTGATTACAGGTTGTTTAGTACAGGTTGGTGCATGGTTGATGCACTTGTTTATGGTATAGGTTGATTACAGGTTGACGTACAGGTTGATGCATGGTTCATATTTATTGGTACAGGTTTACAGTGGTATATCTCGCATTGCCAGGTTGACAGTAGTTCCATCATTCTACTTCTACTTCAGGGCGGTTGGACGGGGCAAGGATAAGTGGTTGTAGACACCTTCCGGTTGTAGCCGGAGAACATAGGGGGTTGTAGCCTCCTTCTAGTTGTAGCCAGAGAATTGGGGATTTGGATCTTCCCTTAGGTTGTAGCCCGAGAAACTAGGGGGTTGGAGCCTCCTTCCAGTTGTAGCTGGAAAACAAAGGAAGGTGGTGCTTCCAATGAATGTAATTCTTCAAGACATATAAGAAAAATCATTATGTGGTTTTCTCCCGATTTGGGTTTCCACGTAAAACACTGGTGTACTGTGTATGTGTATTATTGTTCATTTTTTCATTGCTTATTTACTCTACAGTTATTGGATGATAATGATACATTGATATAACACTTGGATTATATGGTTAAAAATGATTAAAATTCTTTATTACTGATTCACCCCCCCTCTCAGTAATCTAACACATGTTACACCTGAGAAACATTATGAGGTATAGGACTGATGGGAAGGTTGAGTGAAATGGAGATGAGGTGCATTAATGACGAAAATAGGAAGCTTGCACAACAAGCTAATCCACTCTTAAAAACATGATGACTTAATCCACCAACACACCATACTGATGGAGGAGACCAAGTGATCATTAAAAGGAAGGTCATAGAGGTGGTTGAGTAGTAATGACTGCTTCCGTTGACCTATACAAACAAATAATATCCAATTGAATAACTAACAGGAGATGTACCAAAAAATACCCCTTCATATTATGAAGGGTGGACTACATGTTACATCTGCAGGATGTTGCAGAGATCCTGAGGGAATGGAGAACAAGACTAGACAAGGAAAAATTTAATGTGTGCAGGATGAGAGGATATGGAAAAAAACATACACGTAGAGGAGGAGAGACCCTACATAAATATATATCGCACCTGGAGTCTGAACAAGGAAATAGAAGATGGAGAAGAAAAAGGCTCAGAGACGAGCAACAGAGAAAAACAACGCAGACGTGTTGATTGAGAAATAAATGGATAGATTCTTGGAAGAAAATAGGAAGCTTTCCCAAGTTGTTGATGATCACCCTGAACAAAGATGCCCTAGATTCCTAAACTGGATCAATAGTGGGTTCCAACTTGGTGCTTACTGGAAAACAACTGACACTGGTAAGGTGAGGTCATTGAGGGACTATTAAGAAGTGAACATACTCCCTTGTGTAGAGGAAATCTAGTTGAGAAACCACTTGATAAACTTGTAGAGACCCATAGCTCCATGGGAGGTGGAAACTTATGCTGTGTTAGAGGAAGAAGGAGAGTAACCTTCTTGGATCATCGTAGAATTGGAACCCTACCAAGTCAATTTCCTTGGTGGTATCATAGCTTGGCATGGCGGTGGAGTGTTGTAGGAAGTGATTCTACAATAAGGCATAAGGTTGGGAGCAAAGGCGTCCTCTCTCAGTCAGTTGGATTGAATCATTTATTTATCAGATAATTGTTCATCTATACTAAAATTGACTGTGAATGATTTATGTGAATTCTCAGGAATATAAAAATTGTACAATAACAAATATGAAGGTTTAAATATAAAAGAATGTTTGTATACTTAACCTATGATTTTGAATTTTTTAAGATGAGCTATGTTGCGATGTATACTATTACTTGGTTAAATTGTGAAAATGAATGGATATAAACTGCTACCTGCTCGAATACTCTATATGTTCCTGGTGTGGAGGGATTGCAAATCATGTAAGGATTTAACCTCAAGTCTGACAGTTTTTAAAGGCTTCAGAGTCATCCTAAGTTCTTGAAAGTCAGAAACCAAAGTCTTGCAAGACTCAGAAAAATGGAAGTCCTTAGAGCAGACAGTTATGATTTTGTCAGTGAAGAACCATAATCGTTGATCTCAAGAGATTGTGACCGTTGATCGATGGGTAGTCAAATTCGCCATGTTAAATAGATCAATTGGACGTAGTGGGAAGGAATTCGAAAGAGAGACTCTGAAAAAAACCTTTCGGAGTAAGACCTTAGGGAATAAATCTCATGTGTTGTTAGAATAAATCTGAAGAAAAGACCTTGAAGTTAGGCCAGTGTGAACTGTAGATATGAAAGTGGGAGATATGAATCCTCAATCGTTGATCATTATGGGTCCCACTAGTAAGTCAGAAGGGTGAGTGATTAGAATCTGGACCAGGGGTCAAAATTTAGCCCAAACATGAAAGTGTTTGGAATCACCTCAAAATGAACAAGTACATAGCCCTCATCGTTACGAACCCAACACACTTCAAATGGGGTCAAATGGACATCGGATGAGTGAGATATCGTGATCTGTTTGATTTGCCAAACAAGTAAAAAAAACGCTGACTGGACAGTCCATATAGCTGACGTGGCAGCGGTCATACAACTGACGTGGAATGTTTGTACACTGAGGTGGTAGTTGATGATGTGGCAATCATTTATTGGAAGATGTGGGAGAATAGATTTCTGACACATGGCATCATTGTGGCAAATGGTATGGTGCCATGTGGCCCGGGCGTGGGCTGCCACGTGGCACCCTGTTATGAGTTTGGGTGTTTAAAATTTTTATGGAGTCCGTGGGATTCGAAACCGGGACCTCCACACATATGCAAAGCCTTGGCAAAGGCTGCCCAACTGGCACGCCACAAAGTGTTGCTTGTTAAATATATGAATTCATATATATTTAAAATTGAAATATTTCATGGTTGGCGCGTGGGTCCGAGCTGGGGCTTAGCCCCAACCCTTGGTTTTGTGTGCATACCCACACGACCACGATACACAGAGCCTTTGCACGGGAACCTTACCATATTATGGTTCCGTTACACTCCATACTACATCATATTAACGAGGTTCTTTACTCCATTTACATTCCCGTTTGGTTGATATCATTCGGTTTCCATTCTATGTCGGGGTTGCATCCAGTCCGAGGTTATGGTGGTTGGTTACCACGGGTTCTGGTTCCAAAACCAATATTTGCAATTACATGTGGACTATGCACCCGAAAAATTGTGGGGTGGTTACCATATGACCACCCAATACGACCTTAGGTGCAGAGGTTTCAATGTCCAAAGGCCATGGGGCCTAGTTTGGCATTGGGACATGACCATATGGCTCCCATGCAGCCAACACCTCCACCCAAAAAGGCGCTTAGTTCCTTAACTGTTCGATAGTTTCATGTGTATTTCAGGTATGTGCCTGGTGCTAGGTTTTAGCATGAAAATGAGCGCAGAGGCTAGGTTGGACACATAGAGGTGCATTTTGGCGAACCAGAGACAACAAGCTTGAAGGAGGCAAATGGCAGGAGGCCTATCTTCTTCATTTTTTGGCCAAATGAGGTGCCGAAAAAGCCCAGCTAGGGGTTTTTGGATGTTCTGAATCCATTGGCACTATTTTCAAAGGCATTTGAAGACTTCTTTTGCATGTTTTAAACCATTTAAGTTTCAGGGAGTTCTAGGGAGCTTGAAGCCCCCATTGATGGAGGCCATGCTCAGATGAGTCCAAGTCTGTTTTCTATGACTGAATAGTCATTTTTGGCTAATTGTTATGCTATGAACACGTTGGAATAGGTTTCAGAGGCATTTGAGGAATTTTACAGTTTTTTTTTCCACAAGGAAGCTCAGGGAAGCTCAAGGCCACATGTAGAAGAGGTCATGCCCGGATGAGCCAAGATCCGTTTTCAGAGTTCTATTAGTCATTTTTGGGGTTTTTATGTATTCTGAACCCAATGGTACAGTCAGTAAATCCATTGGAGTTGAGAAGCATCTTGTAAAAGAATCTTTGACAAACTAATCCCAGAGAGTCTAGTCCATTGAAGGAGGCTCAAGGAGATGTAGCCCAGTTGGGGGTGAACTCCTTTATCATGTTGTTCTTGTTGTGAGTGTTTTTTTGGTTATTATTTTCTGCAAGTTAATTTTTCTATTGTATTTATGTAAACAACATATTTAACCTTTTTAAAAACCTCACACATAAACACATAAAAGATACATAAACTTGACACAAACTTTCTCTTGCACAACTATGACATTGACCAAGGTCTTGTAGTTTATTTTAATGGAGTAGAGGGTGCTTGCATAGAAAAACAAGTCAGCCCCCTATTTTTAGATCAGGTGGTATCAGAGCATAGTTTTTGCTCATGTGATTGTCATTGATAGCTAGAGATTTAGCTATTGGAATTATTGTGCAAGTTTTGTGTTGAAGTTTGATATCTTGCAAGGATGGAGGAAGCTTCAAACATTGATAGTTCTCATACATCTTTATTATCCAAGTTCTTTGACAAAGAGATGTTGAAGGAGTTTGTGACCATGAGAGATATGGTAAAAGAGTTGTGGGAAGATAGAGAAGAGAGAATTACCCTTCAAGAGCATTTGATGGCCATGAAGGAGGAGAAGCACCAGCTTCTTGAAAAGTTGCATGAGATGGAAACTCAACTTCATGAGGCAAAGGAAACCCTTACCAAGTACATGCATGAACATGAGGTATGTAATGTTAGTTTATCTTCAAATTCCTCTCAAGATGAATGCTTTGGTGTTTTTGAAAATCACACAAGAGGAATAAGGTCCAAGTTATTGTTAAAAATGGGCTATGAAGGTAGAGGGTTAGGCAAGCATGCACAAGGCATTGTTGAGCCTATTGTTGTTGAGGAGAGACCCAAGTATTGTGGTCTTGTATATGAACAAAGAGATGGAGCAAATTCCAAAGTTGAGGAGACAAGGGAAAAAGTTCCAAGAACAAATTTTGTTTCAAGTTCAATCCCTCAAGCATGTAAAGCTTGTGTTCAAGATGAATGCAAATGTGTGAAACAAAAGAGTTGTGACAGCGATGGGGACAAGAAAACTATTGTTGGTATTCAAAAGAGAGCTAGTAACTCTTCAAATTCACCTCCTCAAGAAGGCTATAAAGGTGAATGTTCAAGAACTTTTGTTGCAATTTCAATCCCTCAAGCATGCAAAGCTTGTGTTCAAGATGAATGCAAATGTGTGAAACAAGAGATTTATGAAATCCATGCAGACAAGAACATTGTTGTTGGTCTTCAAAGGATATCTTGTAACTCTTCAAATTCACCTCCTCAAAGAGGCGATAAAGGTGAATGTTCAAGGTATATTTTTGCCTATAATTCGGTTGCTTTTGATTATGTTAAACATGGTAAATTTGCATGTAAAAATGGAAGAAAAAGTCCATGCACATATTGTGGTTTATACAACCATCATGTTTCAAAATGTTGGAAAATATTGACCACTTTCAAGAAACTTTCCAAGAAAAGACAACTTGATAAGAGGATGCAAAAGATTTGCACTCATTGCCAAAAGCGGGGTCATCTCATTGACCAATGTTGGACATTGCATCCAACCACTCATCCACATCACAAGAGGCAGATGGATAAAGAGTCTAGCAAGAATGGAAGAGGAGATTCCATCATCGATGTGAGTCAAGATGATTCACAAGAAGACGATTTTCAGCAAAAAAATTCACCATTGAGTTGGCTTTGGTAAGAAATGGTTAGATTTCTTGAGCAAGTAAGGCTTGCATTTTTCTGCTGTAGATACACATTTCAGCCTTATGTATGCATATATGTTGAGAGTATGACAAGTACAACTTGTATGATGCAATTTGCATGTGAATGCAATTCGTTTGAAGGAATTATTGTTTGTTGCACAACTTTGTCAGGAGGGTGTAAAAGAGGGGTATGATGCTCACTTGTTACAACCATATATCTTTTTCATATTCAGCTCTTATGTACCCACATGTTTTGGGTTCATGTACTTATGTTTGTACTTGAAGGAGAGTTGAAGAGTCATGCACATGCATGTGTTTTTTTTTGTGTGTGTAAACAGTGAACTTGGTGATAGTTCATCCTGAATGACTCATGATTGTAACATGATTGTGTATCATGAATGTCGACTTGTCATTTTGGGAAGGTCAATATGTTTCAAATGAGTCTCGACTTGTGTCAATTTTGTCTTGACGACTATGTTTTGCATAGCCCTCATCATTACGAACCCAACACACTTTGAATGGGGTCAAACGGACATCGGATGAGTGAGATATCACGATCTGTTCGATTTACCAAACAAGCAAAGGAAACGTTGACCGGACAATCCATACAACTGATGTGGTAGGGGCCGTACAGCTGATGTTGCATGTCCATATGATGAGGTGGCAGTTGATGACATGGAAATCATTTATTGGTAGATGTGGGTGAATAGATTTCTGACACGTGGCATCATTGTGGCAAATGGTATGGTGCCACGTGGCACCCTGTTATGAGTTTGGGTGTTTAAAATTTTTATGGAGTCTGTGGGATTCGAACACTGGACCTCCATGCATATGAAAATCCTTGGCAAAGGCCGCCCAACCGGCATGCCACAAAGTGTTTCTTGTTAAATATATGAATTCATATATATTTAAAATCAAAATATTTCATGGTTGGTGCGGGGGTCCGAGTTGGGGCTTAGCCCCAACCCTTGGTTTTGTGCGCATACCCATGAGACCACGATACATAGAGATTTTGTGCAGGAACCTTACTATATTATGGTTCCATTACACTCCACACTACATCATATTAACGAGGTTCTTTACTCTGTTTACATTCTCGTTTGGTTGATATCATTTGGTTTCCATTCTATGCAGGGGTTGCATCCAGTCCGAGGTTAGGGTGGTTGGTTACCACGGGATCCAGTTCCAAAACCAATATTTACAATTACATGTGGGCTATGCACCCGAAAAATTGTGGGGTGGTTACCATATGACCACCCAATACGACCTTAGGCGCGGAGGTTTCAACGTCCAAAGGCCACGGGGCCTATTTTGGCATTGGGACATGGCCAAATGGCTCCCATGCAACCAACACCTCTGCCCAAAAAGGCTCTTAGTTGCTTAACCGTTCGATAATTTCACATGTATTGTGGGTATGTGCATGGTGCTAGGTTTTAGCACGAAAATGAGCACAAAGGCTAGGTTGGACACACAAAGGTGCATTTTGGTGAACCAGAGACAACAAGCTTGAAGGAGGGAAATGGCAGGAGGCCTATCTTCTTCATTTTTTGGCCAGATGAGGTGCCAAAAAATCCCAGCTAGGGGTTTTTGGATGTTTTGAATCCATTGGCACTGTTTTAAAAGACATTTGAAAACTTCTTTTGTAGGTTTTACACCATTGAAGTTTCAGGGAGTTCCAGGGAGCTTGAAGCCCCCATTGATGGAGGCCATGCTCAGATGAGTCCAAGTCTGTTTTTTGTGACTGAATAGTCATTTTTTGCTAATGGTTATGCTCTGAACACATTGGGATAGGTTTTAGATGCATTTGAGTGATTTTACAGGTGTTTTTTCCATAAGGAAGCTCAGGGAAGCTCAAGGCCACATGTAGAAGAGGTCATGCCCGGATGAGCCAAGATTCGTTTTCAAAGTTCTATTAGTCATTTTTGGGGTTTTTATGTATTCTAAAACCAATGGTACAGTTACTAAATCCATTGGAGTTGATCAGCATCTTGTAAAAGAATATTTTATAAACTAATCCCAGAGAGTCTAGTCCATTGAAGGAGGCTCAAGGAGATGTAGCCCAGTTGGGGGTGAACTCCTTTATCATGTTGTTCTTGTTGTGAGTGTTTTGTTGGTTATTATTTGATGCAAGTTAATTTTGATGTTGTATTTATGTAAACAAAATATTTAACCCTTTTAAAAACCTCACACATAAACACATAAAAGATACATAAACTTGACACAAACTTTCTCTTGCACAACTATGACATTGAGCAAGGTCCTGAAGTTTATTTAAATGGAGTAGAGGGTTCTTGCATAGAAAAACAAGTCAGCCCTATATTTTCATATCAGTGAGAGATGATGAGGAGTTTTAGTGTGAATATGTGTGTCAATAGCTGATTAGGTGACTGGATTTAGCATGAGTCGATTTGGCCCATCATTGACCATTATCAGAGTACGAATTCGAAGGATTCAAAGTAATCCTTTGATGGCTTAGGAGTATGAGTCCGTTAGTGGGAGGAAATCAACCATAGGTCAGAGTATGGAGAGACAAAATAATAGTCATCGATCTATCGTGAGTCTTTCCTAAGTCAAAATAATGCAGTCATAACGTCACGACTGACATGGCACGTCAATGGGGTAGTCAGAGTGAATTTATGGCAACAGATTCCATTCACCCATCACTGGACGAGTTGAGTGGGGTCAACTAGGTGGGGGAATCTCAGACCCCAAATATATCTCAACTATCAATCGAGAGGTCGTGACTTGCATCTACATTCATCCATCAAGGAGAGGGGTATATTCCTCGATATCTTGATTTCGAGGCAGTGAAGATGATCAAGTTGTTGTAGCTATGATTGGATGAAATCAAAAGGGAATATCCTTTGATACCATATCCATTGGAGGTGAGTGATGAGGGTATTGGTAGAGAGCCTGAGTGATAGTAACGATAGTCATGCTTCGATTGGAACCTCCTCGTGGCAAGATTTACGAGTGTCATATGGGTGCAACGTTGTCTTCTTATCAAATGGAAAGGATGTCGAGGTGTCAGGTGGGCACCAAGTGTCAGTGGTATAGAGGTTGAAAACCAAGGAATTTTGAAATGCCACAACTTTCTATCTATAGCTGATTTTTGAGAGAAATTGCAACCATTAGAAAGATCTCTAAGAGAAGAAGATGATGAAGCTGAAAAAGAGGGGATTTAGATAGTTGAGAAAAGATAAAATTTTAACACACCATCCATTAAAATGACACTTAGGGGTTGGGTGTGTTACACAAAATATATGTCCTGAATGTGATTGGAAATGAAAGATGTTTCTTAGGAAAGGAAAATGAAAGTAGGCTCTGGAATAGAAGAATGGATCACATAAAATTTGACAACCTTGTTAAAATCAACAATGAGGAAGAAGTGAAAGAAACTTTTGATATTTCAAAGCCAACAAATAATCTATGTGAGCATTCTATACAAGAAAAACAAACCAAAACCAAGTTCAAATCAAAAGAGTAATCCACAACAAAACCATTGAATATTTTACATGCTGATCTATGTGGACCTACAAGAATGAAGGGATTAAATGGAGAATAGTATTCTATGCTACTGGTTGATGACTACATAAGAATGCCTGCAATTTTCTTTCTTAGGAAGAAGTCAGAGGCATTCAAACACTTCAATATATATAAAAAGATGGTGGAAACTGAGATGAAATTGAAAATAAAGTTTTTAAGATAAGACAATGGAGGAGAGTTTACATCAAACGAATTCAAGGATTTATGTGGCAAACATGGAATAAAGAGACACTTCTCAACAACTAGGACACCTCATTAAAATGGAGTTGTCTAAAGGAAGACCAAAATTGTACAAGAAATGGACATAACCATGTTGAAATATTCCAGGTTGAGTGACATATTTTGGGCACAAAAAATACATACAGTAGTTCATATCATGAATAGAACAATTCTCAAAAGTAACAGTGGAAATACTCCCTACAAACTATGGAAAAGAAGACTGGAAAATGTGAAGCATTTAATAGTATTTGGAAGTCAATGCTACATCAAAAGAGAATATGACAGGATTGGAAAATTTAACTTCAGAGTTGATAAGGGAATACTGGTTGGGTATTCTAGCAAAAGAAAAGAATATAAATTATTTAGTCCAAGAATCAACAGAATAGTGGAAAGCACCAATGTAACAATTGACGAAACAAATGAATGAAAGACCGAAGAAAGAAGAAAAAATTCAGAAGAGTTGGATGACAAATAAGGTATAAAAGAAGAGGAATTAGAAGGAGAAGAAGAAGAAGAAGAAGAGCAGTGAAAACCAGAACAAGGGGAATATGAGCAGAAGATACCTCCTAAGACACCTAGCCGATGAGTGTAGAAAACTCATCCACCATAATAGATTATTGGGAATAAATATGCAGGAGTTGAAACCCAAAGAAGATTATGTTCATTGGAACAAATACATCTGGCACTGTTATCTTCAGTTGAACGAAGAAGTTTTGAATAAGATATCAATGATGAACACTAGGTCAAGGCTATGGATGAAGAATTGGATCAGATAGAGAAAAATGACACATGGGAACTAGTTCCAAGGCTGAAGAACAAGAGCATGATTGGTACAAAGTGGGTTTTCAAAAACAAATTGAATGAGTATGGACAAGCAACCAGAAACAAATAAAGGTTAGTATGTAAAGGATATACTCAAATTGAAGGCATAGATTTTGAAGCGACCTTTTCCCTAGTTGCGAGGATGGAAGAAAATAGATTGATCTTATCCTATGCATGTTCCAAAAGAATCAAGGTGTATCAAATGGATGTAAAATAAGCCTTTATAAATGGAGAATTAGAAGAAGAAGTCTACATCGAACAACATGAAGGGTTTATACTATCAGAAAAGGAATATTATGTTTGCAGGCTGAAGAAAGCATTGTATGGAATCAAGACGCCCCCCATAACATGGTATTCAAGATTGGATAGGTATCTATAGAAACAAGGATTCATGAAGGGAAATTCAAAAAAAAATATCTACATAAAATTGGATCAAGACAATATATTGATAATTTAAGTCTATGTATATGATATTATCTTTGGGAGTGATGATGACAGGATGAGTCAGAAGTTTTGCAAAGACATGCAAAATGAGTTTAAATTATTTTTTTCTTGGTGAGTTGACTTTCTTTTTTAGATTATAGATATGTTAGTGTGATAAATTTATTTTCATCTCCCAGACTAAGTACATCCAATAAATGATAAAGAAGTTCATAATAGAATATTGAAAACCTGTAAGTACTCCTATGAAGACCATTTGCAAGTTGAGAAAGGATGATGAATCTATGGATGCATATCAGAGACTCTACATATCAATGATTGGAAGCTTACTCTATATGACAACATCAAGGCCATATTTGATTCAAGAAGTTGGACATGTTGCGATATTTCAAGCAACACCGAAAGAAATACATGTTATGGTAGACAGGGATGATTTTAGGGGCTAATTTTCCATGGTTTTTCCCAAAAACATATTCGCTATTCTAAAAATGATTCGCCCAAATTCTATAGGATAAAATTGTTTTACCTTAAAAATCGCTAAAAAATTATACAAACTATATAAAATCCTTAGAAATTTGAATATTTTTACAAAAATATCGCCAAACATTTATAGTTGGCATATGAGGATTACTAAGATTCGCCAAGGTTTCTACATTTTAAAATAAATTTCCATCCTTAAAATCATCCCTGATGGTAGTAAAGAGAATATTCATATATCTCAAGGTAACAAAAGATTTTGGATTATGGTATCCTAAAGGGAATGATGTATCTTTGGTCACCTACATAGATGCAGATTGGGAAGGTAGCATTGACGATATAATAAGTACATGTGGAGAATATTTCTACTTAGGTGATTGTTTGGTATCATGGCTGAGAAAGAAACAATCATCAATATTTTTGTCCACAACAGAAGCAGAATATATTGCAATGGCAACACATTGCACTCAAGTTCTCTGGATGAAGTAGACCTTGCATGATATACAGGTGTAATATGACGAGCCTATTTCTATACTCTTTAATAACCCCAGTTCTATCAGTATCACTAAAATCTTGTAATACATAACAAGACAAAGAACATTTCGATCAAGTTTCACTTTCTATGGGAATGGGTTACAGAGAAGAACATCAAGCTAGAGTACATTGGGACAAAAGAGAACATTACAAATATATTCACCAAACCTCTTCTGAGAGATACCATTGAGTATCTTTGACATCAACTTGGAGTAGTTTCTATCCCACAGTGATCCAAATGACATTAGGCACAGTAAGATAAAGGGATAGAAGAAAAAGACATGGAGAATATAAGTAAAGAATATTTTGAATGCTTTTCATATACATTAGATATTTACACAAGGAAGTACCATGAAGAGAAATAAGAGGCTTGTAGAAAGGGGGAGCATCCCCAACGAAAATTACCCTTTTCCATTGATGTCAGAGGGATAGAGAGAGAAAAAAGGCATGGAAATGGAGAGAAGGAATAGATGCATGAAGACAGGGGGAGTGTTGGTCACATGGGGAGCATGAGCAGGAGCATGAGTGTTACCATGCCATCTGTGTTTCCATCAATTCCAAAGGGGGAGATTGTTGAAATATTGGTTTTCATTGATGTCAACCCTTGAAGATGTGTGGTATCCCCAAAGGTATGGTTACGAAGCTTGAATTTGATAAATGAAAAAGATCATGAATAATAGTGTAAATGGAGGTAAACCATTCATGGATGGATAGTCGCCGTCATTTCATTTCTGGTGATAAGTGGTACGTCATGTGATTCCTCACATTTGAGGAGTTATGGCCTTGTGAAGTTAGAAGCCCTAAATAATGGTTAAGAAACCCCTAGTTGGTTACAAGTAAATTAATGAAAGGGTAAAGTGGTTGTAACAAGAAAGTCAAGAAGCCCTAAAATTAAGGAAAGAGGTTATCTAAGAAAGGCATATATACACCTCAAGAAGTAATTCACAATTACATTCACACATTCATTCTATTAAATATATTCTTTCGAGTAAGTGATAAGTGAGAAGTGTGGGGGTTTCAGAATCACAAAGTAGAGATAGGTTTTTATGAGGAAACCCTAATTTTCCTGATCCCGCCAGGTTAAATATATAGTGTCCCATGAGCCACCCCTGCGGGTTGCCTAGTTCCTGTCACATGAGGCCCCACATGACAAGAGGTCTTAGTCCCTCTAGGACAAGGAAGGATTTGGGGAAATTCTAGTGCCAGGTTGTTAAGCTCTAAGGAAAGGTTATAGGTCATCACTATTGTGTATTAGGTCATCTACAAAGGTAAAGGTATGTTTATGCACTTGTTTTGAATTTTAAAATTGGTTATGGTATGGTGCATGCTTGAGGTATGTTTGGCATGTTTGGGATGAGACTCAGGGAGTTGGAACTTCCTTCAAGTTGGAGCCTAAGAATCAGGGGGTTGTAGCCTCCTTCTGGTTGGAGCCAAAGAATTCACGGAGTTGTAGCTTCCTTCATGTTAGATCCTATAAATAGGGGGATGCAACCTCCTTCCAGTTGCAGTTGGAGAATTGGGAAGTAGGTGATTCCAATGAATGTATTCTTTGATATATAAGAAAATTATTTTGTGGTCTTATCCCATTTGTGTTTTCACGTAAACTCTGGTGTATTGTGTCTATGTGATTGTTTATTATGCACTATCAATCTATGTTATTGATTAAATATTGAATTCTATGATAAACTATTGAACACTATTGATAAATTTGAAGATAATATATTGTGGTTAAAAGTGGTATTAGTGCTCATATTGATTCACCCCCCTCCCCCTCTCAGTATTCCAACAATTACAACTTGAAAAGAGTACATTTTCAGACATGCATTTTGAAATGGATATTGATGACGAGTTGAGTGAGAAGCTAAGAAAAAATATTAAAGGTAATGAATAATTAGACTTATAGGGGTTCTTAGTTGAGTTTACAGGAGAAGGGAAGGGTATATTGCAAATTAGACAAGGATCAAGTGAATTTAGTTCATCCTCAAAGGGATCTTCTATCATTATTAAGCATCTCAATTCAGCTCTATTATCAACAACAGAATTTCCACAAACCTATACAGTTGAAGGAACCTTTGATAAGAATCCCTCACTCTTTTCAAAATATTTGGATATAAAGAGAAAAAATCAAGGGGTGAGAAAGGAAATGTATCCTTGGGATTGGAGAGAAAAAAAAATCAAACAAAATTACTATATGTTGTGGATTACCAATATGGTATATTCAATTTGGTGGTACTAGATTCAAAGGTAATTAATCCTCCTTTTTTTGCAGATTACAAAGCCACTCAAATCAGAGTCAAGATTCGAGATATAAACCCTTTGGATATGATTGAATTTTACCAGAAAACAAGTGATATGTTTTATATAAGGGTCTTGCAATCCTTTTTACACTGAGAGGAAGATGAAAAATATGGTAATCAAAATAGCGAAGCAGTTGATGCAAGAGAGGGTGGCCACTAAAGACAATAGAATTCATATTAATGAGTTGGACAGGAAGATTATTTCCTTAGGAGTAGATCCTAAAAATATGACTTTTGTACGAACCTAATCAAAGAGAAGGATAACGATATTAAGATCCTTAAAAAAACAATAAATGTTCATGCTGTAAAAAAATTTCAGACGCCAAAGTTGCAGGATAGTCATGAGGAAAAGAAGCAGCTTTACCATAAATTATTGGAAAGCAAAAATATCATAGAAAAGCTACAAGATGAAATTGAAACCTTGAAAGACCAACAATCTTAGCAATTGTAGGCAGTCAAGTTACCTACAGTGCAAACTTCTCCATTAGACTTAGTAGAGGTATTATCCAAAGTCATGGATAATTTGAGTGTGAAGGAGATCTATTTGGTCACTGTGACAAACCAACTCAAAAAATAAGATTCCAAGGTAGCAAAACTAGAAGATTAGGTGAAGAGAAGAGAATTATGTATGGAACAAATCAATGTTTCTAAATAGGAAGCTCAAAAGGAAGAAAATAAAATGAAGGCAAGGGTGATAGGGAGACCAACCATGAAAGGATATAAGCATATAATTTGGGATGATATATCTAACACAATTTTTAATAATTGGTATTATTTTACCCTCGTGCATAAGGAGCTTGATGTTGGTTGTGGAGCCTTATTACCTTCCCAATTCAGAGGTTTTTTTCAGCTGTGCTTGGACCCCATTCCCTAAAGGGGGGTGTGGGGGATATCCCCCCCCCCCCCCANCCCACAAATATCACCAGGGGGATTCCATGTGATCCAGGTGGATATCAGTGGCCACCCATCTACTCCAATTGGCTCAAAATAGTCTTCTGGAAATTTACTATCTTTAGTGGTTTTTTGGTTCCTAAACTTTCGGGGCCATTTTGAGGTCCTAAATAAAGTTTTTCAGAATTGTGCACCTCATTGATGACCAAAGGCTCTTATTTATCACCTAAAATTAATCTCCTCAGTGATACCTTTCCAATGAGCTATCATGTGCCCCAAACATAGATCGTATGCCAAAGTTACGCCCTCGGAAGTTGATACACCAAACTATCCAAAACAAGGTCCACAAAAACTGTTGGCTTTTCATCTTTCGGGGTTAGGGTTTTGGATTTTATTTATGTTAAAAATTCCTTTGGAGCCTCATTGTAACAATAATATTCTTGCAAATGAGCGTATCCATCACATCTCTTCTCAGAGATAAGTTACCACCATTCTAGCAAGTCTTTCACTCTGTATTTCTACAGTTTTGTACATTTCGCTCATTAATAGAAATTGTGTATTACTGTATCTATATGTTTATGGTTTCATATCTGATATATTTATCTTATATGATTTGATATCTGATATATCTCTATACATTTATTTATTATATCTCCGCTCTCATTTCATTCTGAAAATAATCTGGATCAATGGTATCATAGCAGGTTGCTCTTGATTGTTTTTTTTCAGTGCATGTCCCCGACGAGGTATGAGTATAGAAAGTTGGGTCTCGAGCTTGTAAATCTTGAGGAAAATCACTCTCACACACCTAAGAAACCCTTAATGGTGGAAGAAAATAAAAACTACTGAGCAGAAGATTATATTAATATGTTTCTTGAGCAATCTCTCACGCGCCAGAGGGACGAAATGATGGATGATTTTTCCCACATCCTTCAATGCCTACTAATAAAAATAGGAGTGTCTTCATCAAGAAGCCACTTTGAATCACCTCACCTTTCAAGGTACAATTTAATTTTGATATTCCCGTATTTGAAGGACAGATAGATCCAGATGCCATAGAAAAATGGTTAAATATGCTAGAAGGTTCTTTCTGTTTTCATAATTTCTTCGATAGGGAAAATATCACCTTCACACTCCTTAAGGCTCTCCCCCATGTCAAACATTGGTGGGAAACTTAATGGGAGAAAATTTCCATATAGGAGTTTGGAATATATGGGGTCGAGCCCACCTGGTATTTTTTTGTGGATGTGGTCAAGGAATAATATTACCCTGTTGGAAACTATGATGACCAGTACATGAGATGGACCACACTATGGCAAGAGATGGGCCAAGAAGTGTTGGATTTCACCAAAATTTTCCATACCTTGAGAACCAATATGGGTATCAAAGACTCTGAGTGACATTTGGTTCTAAAATACCATGGGGCTCTACACAAATACATCCAAACTGAAATGGATTTTCTGGACATCTCATCACAAGGTGTTGCTTATCGATATGTTGTTAAAATTGAGAAGAAATTTAAGCACCAGAACAAATGGGAGTTTGATTTTGCAAATACACAACAACCAAAGCATGATAAAAATGACCCTAACAAATAGCCTCTCGAAAACTAGGCCAAGCCACAAGAAAAGAATGGTAAGGGAAATATAAAGAATGACACTGGGAAATGGTGCCATTTCCATAAAATCCGTTGGCGCAACACCAATGAATGTCACTCAAAATAGTCATTGGTGGCTGAGATCAAATAAAAACATCCGAACCCAGATTTAGAATCTGATTCATAAAATACTGGGAAGAGACAGATCATTGACGTAGACCCCACTGCTATTGTCGCAAACACAACAATTCAACCAGAAGAACATCCTTAGTCTGCATCCAATTGGTGAATGCTTACTTGAAAGATAAGGGGGAACACCTCTTCCATTCACATATGTGGGTGAAGGGGACACGACTGCATTTCATTGTTGAAAGCGAAAGCTAGAAGAACCTCATCTCAGTAGAGGTTGTCAAACAGTTGGGATTGCCAACAACACCACACCTACAGTTATACAACATCGCGTAGCTTTTCCAAGGACAAGACCTTCATGTCAACCAATAGTGTCAATTGTCATACGACATCCAACCTTTCAAGGATGAGGTATTGTGTAATTTTTCTCCACTTGATGTCTATGATTTTTTGTTGGGCCAACCATATATGTGGAAGTGCCATGTTATTTATGAGTCTCGACCTCGTAGTTTTATTGTTACTTTGGGGGTCATCTATACAGGATACCATAGGTAGTTCCAACTATCGTCCCACCTAAAAAATGTTGCAAGGTAGTATATCATACTACAAAATTCAGCTTCTTCACAGTCTATTCAAAACATGAACAAAAGAACACCGCAACCACTGCAACCTCAGTCCAAGCACCTTTTTTCCAACATACGAAGGTCGACAAGATTGAAGCAAAGTGAAATTATTCCTTCTGAACACAATCATCTCATGTAGCCAAAATGGTTAAAAAGTTCCAACCCTTCCATCCCCAACTTCGTGACATCCTTCAACAAGCTAAGCAATGCAACTTCTCCAGCAAGGCAAGCAACTCATCAAGATGTAGATTCAACAAATGTTTTTCCCTCTCCCCTGGGAACTCAATGAAATGGATACCATTTCTCCCTAAGGAGATAGGATTGATACATGTGGACACGATGGCCACCCACCTATTCCAACTGGCTCAAAACAATCTTCAAGAAATTTACTAATTTTAGCAGTTTTTCGGTTTCTAAACTTTCGAGGCCATTTTGAGGGCCTAAATAATTTTTTTTTGGGATAGATCACCTCAATGATATCCAAAGGCTCTCATTGAGCACCCAAAAATAATCTCCTCGATGATACATTTAAAATGAGCTATCATGCGCCCCAAATGGATATTGTATGCCAAAGTTACACTCCTGGGAAGTTGATACACCAAACTACCCAAAATGAGGTCCACAAAACAGTTGGATTTTCAACTTCCAGGGTTTGGGTTTTGGATTTTTATTTATGTTAAAAATGTCTTTGGATCCTAATTTTAACAATAATATTCTTGTGAATGAGTGTAACCATCACATCTCTTCTCAGAGATAAGATTCCACCATTCTATGAGTCTTTCACTCTGTATTTCTACAATTTTGTACATTTCGCTCATTAATAGAAATTGTGTATTATTGTATCTCTGTGTTTATGGTTGCAACTCTAATATATTTTTGTTATATTATTTGATATATGAGATATCTTTGTACATTTATTTATTATATCTCTGCTCTCATTTCGTGACTAAAATAATCTGGATCACCAGGGAAGGCGGCGACAATTTTTGTAACCCCCCCGAAGAAAATTTTTGGGAAAAATTGCCTTGTAAAATATTGTAATTTCATAGTCAATCTGGACCGTTCATTATAAGGTCATAGATCTGATAGTAGAAGTTATTTTAGGGATTTTTTCCCTAGAAGGTAACCCTCTTTTATGAGGTAATTGTATTGTGGTTGTGTATTATCATGAATATTGTATTCTGAGAAAGGAGATTGTGAGAGAAAGAAGAGGAAGTTACAATGGGTGTGTTGTAGCTTGTATCCCTTCATTTTGATGGATAATAAAAAGGAAGGACCTGGAAATTTCTCTGGTGGACGTAGCCCACACTGGGTGAACCACGTATATTTCTGTCTCTATTGTATTGTGTATCTTATGCGTTTTATTTCTGCATTTGTTTTATTTTATTGCTCCGCAATCTTGTTTTTATAACACTTGATTTAATCACAGTAGTATTGCAAGACATAAAAGGAACAAACAATTAGTTGAAGAATAAACCTGATTTGGCAGCTCATATAATAAAGTTCTTGAACAACAAAACTAAAGAGAAGTTGAAGGATTTGTAAGTCAATGACAGAACTAGCATTGTAATGGATTCTAAAAGAGTCATTACAAAAGGGATATTTCTGCAAAATGTGGAAACTAAGTGCCATGAGCTTATGAGGAAAATCTCTATTTCTAAGAATATTTTTAGTGATGTCATCAAGCATGGATTACCATAATTTTTGAATGAAGATGGGGATTTGTATCCAATGAACAATTATTAGAAGTTATTAGAAGACAAGAGGAGTAGTGACAACAGGTTTGAAAATCTTAATGGCACTTTGAAGGGGAAATATGTAGTAGAACTATTGGTAGGGGATTTTTAGTTGTTTCCCAATCTAAAAATGATTAAAAAAAAATTACCTCCCCCAATTTATGAGCAATACACTAATTTGGATGAGGAAATAAGAAACTTGAATGATCATAAGTATCTGATGGGACAAAAATTGGAAAATATAGTGTGAATTTATTAAATTACGATTAGCGAGACAAGAAGAATCAAGTGGAACCTTCCTAACTTCCTAAGGGAATATTTTACTGAGTAATTTTTCATGTACATTAACTTTTACCTTAGCGATATTAAGATATAGTTGAATGTATTAAGCATGAAGTTGTCCTAAGTTTTTTATGAAGTTGTAATAGAAATATGTTATATGTTTTATTGTATTGTTCTTCTAAATACATCCATCCATCCCCTTTAAATTTCATATGTATAATACATATCATATGGTAATTGTATGTGTGTTAAGACCCGGACATGCATTTTCATCATGCCCTAGTTTCATGCATTTTTAAGCATTTTTCCCTTTATGCATTTTTTTTTGCATTTACAAAGCAGTTTTTAACCTTTATGCACAGTAGAGGGTTTTTAGTTTCAAAATGCATAGCTAAAGTATTAATATATGTAAAATGATAAAACACAAACTTCACAACTTTTATCACTCAATTTGGATGTCATATGATTCCTAGGCGTGCATTTTATAGTAATCTAGTTTTACCATCAATTTTACAAAGGGTATTGAATTTGGGTTCCAGGTAGAAATCCTTTTTCATTTGAAAATGCACTTTGGATGATATAGATAGAAATTCACCCCAAAACTTAAATCACTAAATTTGGATCTATATAGAAGCATGGGCATGCATTTCAATTAGGGCACTTTCTACTGATTTGGTCTCTCAATTTACAAGGTATATTTTGTCTCTTTTACACAACACGAACTTTTATGTTCACAATTGCAACACTTAATATGTAGACAAGTGTAAAATAATCTAAGACACCCTCAAAAACTTGAATCACACAAATTGTAGGCGTGTTAAGAACTGGGTGTGCATTTTCATCATGCCCTTCTTTCATGCATTTTTAAGCATTTTTCCCTTTATACATTTTTTTTACATTTACGAAGCAATTTTTAACCTTTATGCACAATAGAGGGTTTTTGGTTTCAAAATGCACAACAAAATTAGTAGTATATTTAAAATGATAAAATACAAACTCTGTAACTTTTATCACTCAATTTGGAGGTCATATAATTCGTAGGTGTTCATTTTATAGTAATCTAGTTTTACCGTCCATTTTACAAAAGGTCTTGAATTTGTGTTCCAGATGGAAGTCCTTTTTCATTTGAAAATGCACTCTTGATGATACAGATAAATTCAGAATGTTATTAACTACTTCCCAAAACTAATATCATTAAATTTGGAGCTATATAGAAGTATGGGAATCCATTTCCATTAGGGCACTTTCTACTTATTTGGTCTCTCAATTTACAAGGTAGATTTTTCCTCTTTTACACAGTAGCCACTTTTATGTTCACAAACAAAACACTAAATATGTAGATAGGTGTAAAATAATCTAATACACCCTAGGAAACTTGAATCACTCAAAATTCATGTGTGCTAATTCCCAGGAGTGCATGTTTCATCATGCCCAAGTTTCATGCATTTTTTAGCATTTTCCCTTTGTGCTTTTTTTTTTTCATTTACAACAAAGTTATGTCTTTAGAAAAATTATGCACATATGAATAGTGTTCATCTGAATATGAATGAAAATGGATGTTGTTACATTGTCTAATATGGATGTTGATATCATAACTTCAATCAAACTCTATTTAATGATTCTTATTTTGTATCTTTAACATTCATTTTAATATCTCATGCTTCTCATATTATAAGGTAACATTTTAATATGTAATGATTCGTGTATTGTGGTAAGGTGATCGTGGGAAGGAACTAGCCTCGTAGTAGGTAAATGAATAACAATATCCATATACATTTAAATTGAATTAACTTGTTTTTTTGTTTATATATGTAGTTGTCGACACTTGATGTACTTGACAATGTCGGCAATGATGATTCCATGTTTGAATTGAACCTGGTTGAGACAATTGAAAAGGTTGCGAGAAAAAAAACATTGACCTTACTGAATTTTGTATGTGTGAACCAACGAAGGAGATCGCACAAAGATGCATAGTTTTGATGGAGGAAACAAAATTATCTATATTAAGTGCCATATTTTAAAAAGGATATTTATCACATATGTTCATTTATGAATTTTTTTTGTTGCTTTTATATTATATGAATAAAATATGTTTTATTTTTATAGGAATTATTCAAAAAACTTTAGCAACATTCTCTTGAGGATGGTGTTGGTAGCAACAATGCTCAAACACCACAATGTCCTACCATGAGCCACATACCTGTGAGGCTCTTTGGCTCTCTGCCTATGGTTGATAGCCTCGTGACTGAAATGACGGAACCTTCTGGGTCCCATGACACACCCTCGATGTAGTGCACACCATACCAAACACTTGGTGGTGGATATTAGGTATTTGGTGATTCTATAAAATGATTTCCTAGATCATCACATGCTACCATAAAGGGAACACTGGTAGTTACATTTTTATGGATGTGAACATTGTTCCAATCAAGATACAAAAAATCCCAGGTATTTATTAATGTCTTAATTATTTCCTATTATCTGATTGAAACATACTTCTACGATTATTTTAAATTAATGATCATATTTTTCTACGGGAAACAACACATTTTTTAAGCATATGAATGACAAGGCCGTAGATATTTTTGGGCCCACCATATGCACACGGTGGAATGCTCAGAATCCTAGTTCGAAGAAGGAACTTATTGACCACTTGGTCAACCTGTTTGGTGATTCCTTCAACAAAATTAGAGTCACCACATTGTTTGGTACATATTTTAAACATGTGAGGGACCAATATTGGGTTCATTTTCAAAAACACCCTAGGTATGAGCATCCTTTGATGATTCCCTAGATTGAGTGGAAGAATATATTGGAGGATGCAAAGGAGAAGACAATGAGAAAATAATGAAAGACGCCACTTAGACCAGGAAGGTATATCATATTTTATATTTAATATGATGAATTTGGGTTAGTTCTATATAAAAATTTTGATATACAACCTATTGGAAACTTTTTTTAGGCTCCCAGACACGTCAAAAGAAATGAAGGAAAGACTAGAAAAACAAAGGCATCAAAAAATTTTCTAGGGTGGTTACATGAAAATAAAAGCATGAATTGTATGTATCAAATAATTAAACCATATCATTCCTATCATCATCCAACTTTTATTTAATTGCATCCAATAAGACAAATTTGATATCTTGTGCAATGCAGGGGACTCAATTCAAAATTGTGACCATAGAAGAAGACCTTCGGATTGGGTATGGGAAATTGAAAGCGACACGATGGGGGGGGGGGGGNCAAATGAGCTTCCACCTTCATGTGGTTGGCCTTTTCCAGTAGAGAATAAATTATTCTCAAAACCAAGAGAAACACATTCAGTTATTCCACTTTAGTATTTCGAGAGTCTTATACATGTAAATGTTGTTTATTTATTAATTGTTATTCAGTCATATAACATGTTATTCTCTAATGATTTATGCAGGTCTTCGCAATGGAAATGTAACCAAAAACTAGCCTATGTGTGATGTGGTTGTACAAGCAACATGTTTTAGGCTATGTGGTGAAGTGAATCTTACCACCACTCTTTGTTGGTGCAATTCTGTGCATAATATATTACCAAACATAAATCATCAACCGAGATTCATAATCAATACAATTGTTACACTATATGTGTCGTCAACATGTGGTTTATCTATGTCTGATGAGTATAGCCTAAATAAGAAAACAATCTAAAAACCAACACTCTGTTTTCACACTTCAAAGATAACACTCTTCACACAATTCAAAAATTAGAAAGAAAAACTCATAGACAAGCATATGATTTAAGCTCTTTCTTAGGTTATGGACCTGTTCATAAATGGCTCATGAAAGGAAAATATGAAATTTGATTCTATCTCCTAGAGAAACTAAACTAACAACAATCAACATGCTGCATATTCTTAAAATGGAAACTCAATCAAGCTTAAAATAAATAACAGGTAGAGGAAAACACTCCATTATAGGTGCATGTAAAGCGAGAGATGGAGGTATTGATTGTGCATGTTTTTGCAAGGTGTAACCTAATTAATTCAAGAAGAAAATCTAGGTATGTTGAGATACTCCATTATAGGCTCATGTAGGTTGAAAGATGGAGATCTTAATTATCCCTAGATTTGCAATATAGAAACAACACTACAACATTAAGTCTAACAAATGATTGTCTACACACACATACAAGGATAAAAAATATTCACTCAAAAATCTATGTTGCATTCATAAATCCATATTACACTCCATAAATCTATATTGCACTCTAGAAATGCTCACTCACTCACTCAGAATTACCACACATCTTTCTTGCATTTTTTCAAATGTTTACTGAAACAAAACAAAAATAAAGTTAGATGTTATGATCAAAACACAAAATGATTTTATTCATACACAAACTAGAATTATATATACAATAGATACAAAGAAGCTTTCCTTGGTTGGGTCAGTGGGCCCCTGTCGTACCAACAAGGTAACTTTAAAAGAAACTTACAGAATGAAAGGTTTGATAAAACACATCAATTCCATGAACTACAATTTATATCATTACTTGAGAAATAGGTGTACAATCAACAATCCTCAAAAATCAAACCTACAACATAACAATTCCTCCCCTTCAAGAACCAATCTTACAGCATAACAATTCCTTTCTTTTTCCTCAAAATCATGAGGTCTTATTTATACATAAAATCCATGGAGGAATGGATGAAACCGAATCCCTAAACTCATAAAACAATTTTTACAATTTTAGGATAAATCCCAAAAATATGGGTTTTTCATCAATTTGGACAGATTCGAGTTAGCGATCCACCCATATCTTCTCAAAAAATTCAAATTTTGGAAAATTTCTTGTGTCTTTCTCAATTTTCCACATTCTAGACAAAACCCATTTTGTAGAATTTCTATATCTTATGCCATCTGCACGAAAATCGAGGCACAAGTTAGCAGTTTGAGATGTTTGCTAATTTTTGCAGAATAATTACCCTGCGATGGAGGTCCAGATGTGTGAGTTGGGTGAATTCTGCCTCACATGTTTGCATGTAAACATTGCTCTGAACAAAACCCATGTCCCCTATTTTCTTCTAGAAACATTCCAAAATTTTGAATTATTTCTAGTACCAAACGGTTGTTGATGTTGGTACCCGAGGAGCTGAGTACTAGATGAATGGAAAATAGGTATCAAATGAATAGGTTGTTTTCATAAGGTCTTCTTAGATCATTCAAAGTAATCATAGATCTTAAAACATCAAATATTCAATCCAAATCATTAATAAATCATCATAAATCATGATTAAACATAAGTTACCTCACATGTACACAATAATTGCTAAAGGACATGTCTATTGAGGAAAATAGACAGAGAGTGCATATGTATGAGAAAAAAGTAGTCAAGATATGGGACAAAATAAGGCAATTGGAGGTGACAAAAATGAGGCTCAACATTTTCCCCATGCCTTATCCATTGCATGTCCTCATGCAACAATTATCTTCAAATTTTCAAAATTAATGGTACTCACTCGATCAAGCACTCCCTGAAGTTCCACCCTTATTTATCTCCTTAAGTTCTCTTTTAAGTAACCTACTATACAATATAAACCTCATGCCCTCTGCTTCACACTTCTTACCCATGGAAAAATAGTTATAATGGAAAAGTAGAGTCATGAGTAACAAATTAGATCCATTAGTGATTTGATGTTAAGTCTTATCCAATCTGTTGTGGACCATAATTATGAGAAATGGATGGATGTGAATCTAATATGATTATAGGATAGTGGCCAAGAGTTTTCATAACGACTTTGACTAATAGGCCCCCTGACTGGATTACCTTTAAAATAAAAGTTATATAAGCATAGTTTAGATCCCATTTGAAGAGAGGAACACATAAAAGAATACATCCCAAGATGATTAACTCATTTATTATCCAATTTTATAAAGATGAAGCTCTTCTTTCTTAGGTAGGTTGAATTACATATACCGAGGGTCCCACTTTCATGTAAACCTATTTATTTTAAAGATAGAACCCTAAAGTGGATACTTGAAGGTTCTTAGGAACATCATCCGAGAGATATAAAGGTCATATCCTAGCCTTGATTTGATAATGATTGCTTCAGAATGAGACCCAAGGGTTTTTGTTTAGTTTTAGGTGTGCCACTTTATGTTTTTCAACTCCCTTTACCCAACATAGCCCCGCTGCAAGCAAGCCTGTTCGGTACCCCGACGGGTTTACCTTAGTACCATACAAGCATGACCCCACTGTCAGCAGGCCTATTCAGTACCTCGGCGGGTTTAGTTGTACTTCTTGATACTTCCTTTTTATTATATTACTCAAAAGATTTAGAATGATGTATATTGCTCATTGATAACTTTAGAGTATAAGGAAGGCAGGTGGTACGAGAGTGTTTTAGAGTTATTAGGAACATAATTAATTACTTGCAATTATCCCAAGGGTGACATCATCCACATTAGCCTTAAATCTCATCTATTCAATGTATAATGGAACATATCATATAATGACTAAGAGGTCCCTCTTGTTAATCATATTAGGGTTCTCATGAAAGCTCATTGAGGTTTTGCAAGGGTGGTCCTCCACATGAGGTTTTCATCAATACCTCCCAAGAGAAACTTGTAAAGATAAACTTGGATAAGAACTTGTTGAATCAACTAGGTTAGTATTAGACATAATGGTGTCACCACTTTTCAATGAATATTTCAATTATTAATCACTTTTTCAAAATGATGAGGTAATAAGACAGGTGCACCCATTATCATATAGAGATAAATGTAAAAATATCTCCTTAAAGGATAGCAAGGATGATTCATTTAGGGGTGAGTGTAGAAATGTAGGAGGAAGATGTACATGAGAGTAAACAACAATTCAACACAAGACTTAAATTATCCTTGATAGAAAGAACATGAAAATATTAGCTCATACCTCCAATTACCTAAAGTGAAAACAATGTTAAGTACAAGAAAAAGATCATATCACCTTGGCATCAGTACCATATTCATAAATGGTATCGGAACATGTTTCTACAGTACCAGAATAGATATTTTCGGAACATGACAGTACCAGAATAAGATTCCACAGTACCGGAACAAGACAGTATCGGAACTGGATTCTGCAGTACCAGAATAGAACAGTACAGTAACAAGATTATGCATTACCAGAACAAGATTCTGCAGTACCAGAATAGATAGTACCTGAACATGACTCTGCAGTACCAGAACAGGACAGTACTAGAATAGAACAGTACCAGAACATGATTCTGCAGTACCGAAATAGGAAAATACTGGAATAGGATAGTACCATAATTCTGGAAATGACTATCAATTTACAACACTAAACATGTTGATTTGGACTTACCAAGAGAAGATGAAAAGAATATGAAGGTCCCAACAACCACTACCCCATGCCTAAGGTTTTGCATGCCCTCATGCACACAATGTGAGATGCCACAAAATAAGGAGGGTTGTTGAGAGGGCTGCAAACAACTACTAAAAATAAACCAATAGAACTAATTAGAACTAGATTTGTATTCATGCTTAAAAATAGAAAATTCGGGGAAAATGTTAAAAGTTGAACACTGCATACATTATTCATGATTTATTTGACCAAAAATTATTAGCTATAAATAAAATAGTCTGGAATTAACATTCAATTTCAATTTATATTAAAAATATCACTTAATTGATCATCCTTGTGAAACAATGGTCTTAAAATAGATAGGTAATGATAAAGAGTGAATGCATATTTTTTAACAACTTAAAGAAAAAGAAGAAATTTGAGGAGATAGGTCATGAAGTACTCCCTTAAGTGTTTTCTTCTGTTGACAGGGATGTCTTCTCCACTTTTGAAACTACCCTTCCAGTATTATGTGTGCATTCAGAGGATGAAGAGATTACCTTATCATAAAATTCCAAACAAAATTATCATAACTTTTAGAAAGAAATATATTAGAGGAACAAAAGATCTTAAACTAGTTGCTTTGTTAAATTTTAACATTATCATTTATGACAAGTATGCAAGATGGGTTGCATTGCACTTATATGCAACATTTATTTACTTATTTACTATCCTACTCTAATTGAACAAAATAAAATGTTCTTCAAGTATAGGAATACTTCCAGTGAGTCCATGTTTGTAACAGGGTTAGAAATATATTCATACTCGGGTTTAAAAGATCAATTTTAATGCATACGGGAGTATGAAGGACCAGTTTTTTTTATGATGAGATCAAATAGCAATGAAAAGTAAAAGAGTCATGTGACCTTAGGTCACACAACATGTCCTCCTTTTCTATGGTATGCAAAGTATCTTCTTCAAGATGATTGGTCTTTGGAGTACATAAAAGATCTACTGAGAGGCATGTTAAGAACTCCTCAATCTTAGGTTCCAATGGTTTATCTCCATTGAATTCTATCCATGATTCTTTAGTCTCCTCAAGACAAGAGGAATCCGACGAGACTTCTAAATCTTCTTGTGGAGAGACAAACAAATTATTTATTGTTGTCACGATATGCTCTTCCTGAGAGGTGGATATCCCAGCTGTTGCTAGAATGTGAGAAAGTTCTTGGAGGAAAATTATTCAAGCTATTGATCATCCATGAATTACTCTAGCTGGTTGATGATCCCAGTCTCGCAACACAAATTAGTACTCAAGGATTCTTACAACACTACAAAAATGATTTATCATCAAAGATTTGAATTTTAAAACTAATAAATTAAAACTATTTGCAAAAATAAAACACACCAAACTTGAACTCCTTGTGTTATTGGGACCCTATTGTCACTAGGTTATCAGTTCGCACAATTTATCTCATCATAAATAAAACTAATTTTGCATAAATAAAAACACACTTTTGCATAAAATAAGGAGAAACACACTTGCATTAAAAGAAAAACACTTGTGCATAAAAGGGAGAGGAGAACCTAAATTTGGAGCAACCCCACTAAAGTGGATGCATGGGATCTTCCCTCACATCTTACTGTATTCTCTCCACCCTTAGGTCATCCATAAAACCAATCCAAAATCATTAAAGAAATATAATTCAAATATTACCTATTACCATTTACAACTCCCCGACAACGACGCCAAAATGTTGGTGCAATTATATGCATAATATATTACCAAACATAAATTATCGACTGAGATTCGTAATCAACAGAGTTATTACACTATATGTGTCGGCAATAGGTGGTTTATCTATGTCTGATGAGTATAGCCTAAATCAGAAAACAATCTAAAAACCAACACGTTGTTTTCACACTTCAAAGGAAAACACTCCATTATAGGTGCATGTAAGGTGAGAGATAGAGGTCTTGATTGTGCATGTGTTTGCAAGGTGTAACCTAATTAATTCAGGAAGAAACTCTAGATATGTTGAGATACTCCATTATAGGCTCATGTAGGTTGAAATATTAAGATCTTAATTATCCCTATATTTGCAAGATAGAAACAACACTACAACATTAAGTCTACCAAATGATTGTCTACACACACATACACAGATAACAAATATTCACTCAAAAATCTATGTTGCACTCATAAATCCATATTACACTCCAGAAATATATATTGCACTCCAAAAATGATCACTCACTCACTTAGAATTACCACACATCTTTATTGCATTTTGTCAAATGTATACTGAAACAAAACAAAAATAAAGATGTTATGATCAAAACAAAAAATGATTTTATTCATACAAAAACTAGAATTATATATATAATAGATACAAAGAATCTTAACTTGGTTGGGTTGGTGGGCCCTTGTCGTGCCAACAAGGTATATTTAAAAGAAACTTATAGAACGAAAGGTTTTATAACACACATCAATTCCATGAACTGCAATTTATATCATTACTTGATAAATAGGTGTACAATTAACAATCCTCAAAAATCAAACCTACAACATAACAATTCCTCTCCTTCAAGAACCAATCTTACGGCATAACAATTCCTTCCTTTTTCCTCAGACCTATGAGGTCTAATTTGTACATAAAATACATGGAGGAATGGATGAAACCGAATCCCGAAACTCAGAAAACAATTTTTACAATTTTAGGATAAACCCCAAAAATCTAGGTTTTTCATCAATTTGGGCGAATTCGAGTAAGAGACCCACCCATATCTTCTCAAAAAATTCAAATTTTGGAAAAGTGTTCACGCTTTACTCAATTTTCCACATTCTATAAAAAACCCATTTCGTAGAATTTATATATCTGATGTCGTCTGCATGAAAATCGAGGTGCAAGTTGGCAGTTTGAGATTTTTGCTAATTTTTACAGAATCATTCCCTCCAATATGGAGGTCCACATGTGTGATCTGGTTGAATTCTACCCCAAGTGTCAGCATGTAAACATTGCTCTGGACAAAACCCATGTCCCCAATTTTCTTCTAGAAGCATTCCAATTTTTCAAATTATTTCTAGTACTAGACGATTGTTGATGCTGGTACCGGACGAGCACAACATTGGTGTCGGACAATCTGAGTACTAGATGAATGTCAAAACAAGTATCAAATGAATAGGGGTTGTTTTCATAAGGTTTACTTAGATAATTCAAAGTAATTAGAGAGCTTAAAACATCAAATATTCAATCCAAATCATTAATAAATCATCATAAACGATGATTAAACATAAGTTACCTCATATGTACACAATAATTGCTAAAGGACGTGTCTATTGAGAAATAGATAGAGAGTGCATATGTATGAGGCAAAATTTGTCAGGATATGGGAGAAAATAAAGCAATTGGAGGTGACAAAAATGAGGCTCAACACTCTTCTTGAAGAAATATGGATGGAAGTAGATAATAAGTTTTGGAAGCAAAAAATGGACTACAAAGATGTTGCTTTTAGAAACATTTCATTTTTTTCTCATGGGACCTCAATAAAAATTTTCCCAAAGGCTAGTGGGTAGAGTTGTAGATTCTACAACTCTACCCACAAGCCAGTGGGTTAAGTTGTATATGCTACAACTCTGCCCACAAGCCTATGGGAAGAGTTGTAGATTATACAAATTTTCCCACATTCCCATGGGAAGAGTTTCCATGTATACAACTCTACCCACATGCATGTGGGAAGAGTTTCCATGCTACAACGCTTCCCACAGGCCTATGGGTGGAGTTATAGCATTGAAACTCTACCAATAGGATTGTGGGAAGAGTTGTCATGCTATATGAAAATTTATGATAATTCATTCAATTATTTATGTGATGTATTTGTGTTTAATAGAAACATCCATCAATTCTACTCAAAGTATTGTGGGAAAACTTGTAAATATCATTTGGTTATTTGTAATAACTTTGTTGAAGGACAAGGTTAGGGCAATGGTATCAAGTTATATTTTCTCTGGATATGTGGGGTGTAAATTTAATCACCTTGTATCTTTGTTTGTTATTTTGATCTAATTTCTTATGTCTTATTTATTAATAAAATCCACACTACCATAATGGGTTGCGATGGAATCTCATAAGGGCGACCAACTAGTTGAAACTTGTTGCAATTCTTTGCATATTCCATGGCATATTAACATAGTGTTGACTACCACAGTATAACATATAGAAACTTCAACCCAGTATCTTTCGTTCCACCATAATTCCCTCCACTCTCTTTGTCATGGGCCTCCCAAAGGATGACTTATACTTTATGATCTGTAATGCATTAGTTTAAAATACTATCTATGGAAAGATTATATAGGTTTCCCATGGTGAAATTATATTTTTCATAGTATATAACCAATCATATTCATTGTTTATGGTCATACATATTTGGTACAGAACCCAACTTGAGGAACTTTGTGATTTATGTGAAATAACCTGGAACTATTTCCACCCAAAATAGATTTGGATGTTGGAATTCATCTAGAGTATCCATAGTTTCCACATCTCTTCCTACATGTATGTGGGAAGAGTTTCCACATATATACCCATAGGCATGTGGGTAGAGTTGTGGCATCTAAAACTCTTCCCATAGGCCCGTGGGTAGAGTTGCCACATCTCTTCCCACAAGCATGTGCGTAGACTTTCCACATCTCTACCCACAAGCATTTGGGTAGAGTTGTAGCATCTACAACTTTTCCCACTAGCCTATGAGAAGATTTGCCACATATTTTCCCATAGGCCTATGTGAAGAGTTTCCATGTGGGTATAGTTGTGGCATGGAAACATTGCCCACAAGCATGTGGGAAAAGTTGCCACATCTCTTCCCACATGCCTATGGGTAGAGTTGTAGCATCTACAACTCTGTCCACATGTCTGTGTGTAGATTTGAAGCATCTATAACTATTCCCACAAGCTCGTGGGTAGAGTTCTAGCATCTACAACTCTTCCCACAAGCCTATGGTTAGAGTTTCCATGTAGCAGACTTAGGTAACTAAAATTGGAGCTATATAGAAGCATGGGTGTGCATTTCCATTAGGTCACTTTCTACTATTTTGGTCTCTCAATTTCCAAGGTAGAATTTTCCTCTTTTACACAACATCCACTATTATGTTTGCAAATGAAAATATAAATATGTATATAAGTGTAAAATTATTTAAGACACCCTCGAAAACTTGAATCACTCAAATTGCATGTGTAAAGACCTGGGTGTGCATTTTATTGAATCTTGGCATGCAATTTTGCACAAATGCAAAAAATATAGTTTAAAATAAAAACAAGTATTTTTCTCAATCAAGTATTACATTTTACTATTTCTAGATTCTCGTACATGTTGATATGTCTATTTATTTATTTAATTATCATTCAACCATATAACCTTGTATTCTTTGATGATTTTTGTGGGTCTTCGCAATGGAAATGAAACTAACAACTAGCCTATGTGTGATACGGTTGTACAATCTCATGCCTCATCGATCTCATGGACACATGTAGTTGGTACTCATTTTTCCATTTTAGTTAGTGTCTCTGCACAATTGCCAAAGAATGTATATTTCAACCCTTTAACAAATTCTAGGCTTCAATCACCCTAGTATACAGTCTTTACGGTTTACAACAAAGACACATTCCTACAACTTGTAACTTGTAAATTACCAAAATCATACATGGGCATGCATTTCCATTAGGTCACTTTCTATTGTTTTGGTCTCTCAATTTACAAGGTAGACTTTGCCTCTTTTACACATCAACCACTTTTATGTTTGCAAATGAAAATTTAAATATGTACACAGGTGAAATTATCTAAGACACCCTCAAAAACTTGAATCATCCAAATTGCATCCATGCAAATACCTGGGCGTGCATTTTAGTGAAGTCTGGTTTGCATTTCTGTACAAATGTAGAAATCACAATTTAAAATCAAAACAAATATTTTCATCAATCGGGTATTTGATTTTAGTCTTTCTAGATTCTCGTACATGTTGATATGTCTATTTATTTATTTAATGATTATTCATTCATATAACCTTGTATTCTATAATGATCTCTGTAGGTATTCTCAATGGAAATGTAACTAACAACAAGCCTATGTGTGATGTGGTTGTACAAGCTCCTACCTCATCAAGCTCATGGACGCAAGTAGTTAGTACTAATTTTTTCATTTTAGTTAGTGTCTTTGCGTAGTTGCCAAAGGTTCATGTATATTTAAACCCTATACCAAATTTTGGGTATAAATCATCCTAGTATACAATCTTTAGGGTTTACAACAAAGCCAGATTTTTTTAACGTGTAACTTGTAAATTACCAAAACCATACATGGGTGTGCATTTTGATTAGGTCACTTTCTACTTTGTTTTATCCGGATTATGATGAGAATGAAATGAGAAAAAAAGAAAAATATAGTAGAGAACACATAAATACAATGAAACCCAACTTCTATTAATGAATAAGATAGAAAAACATTGTATAACACAAACTAGAAGAATGGGGTAGCTTATCTCTGAAAAGAAAGAGATGTTGACTAATCTAGATTATGTTGAGAACGAAATGAGACAAAAAAATATATATAGAAGAGAACACAGAAATATAGTGACACCCAACTTCTATTGATGAATAAGATAGAAACATTGTAGAACACAAACTGGCACAATGGGGTAGCTTAACTATGAAAATAAAGAGATGTTGATTGATCCGGATTGTGTTGAGAACGAAACGAGATAAAAACAAAAATATAGCAGAGAACACAGAAATACAGTGAAACCCAACTTATATTGATGAATAAGATGGAAAAAATTGTAGAACACAAACTGGTGGAATGGGGTAGCTTATCTTTGAAAATAAATATATGTTGGATATGCTTCATTCGCAACAAGCTTTACATCACACTCCATTGCATGCTTAAAGGGCCTCCTTCACCTCAATTATATATGAGAGAGTGAGAGGCGAACAATTCCCATGAAGCATGTGGGATAAATTAGTCTAATGTTATCAAATATCATAGGCATGTAAAACACTAGGACTTCCTAGGAGGTCACCCATCCTAGTACTACTCTAGCTTGAGCACACTTAACTATGAAGTTCTAATGGCATCCAATTCATTAATGTTATGTTGTAAGCATGTACATAATACCACTAGGAAATCATTTCATGATGTTTGTAATTAAAAAATGAAGATGGCATTACATTCCATTCCCCATAAAAAAGGGTGAATATCATGGTTTATCAAAACTATAGGCTTAAAATTTGATTCAGTGGAAAAAGTGGATGGCCACCGAGATCCACCTCGATCAGTTTTGGTCTCTCAATTTTCAAGGTAGACTTTTCCTCGTTTACACAACAACCACTTTTATGTTTGAAAATGAAAATCTAAATATGCAGACAGATGTAAAATTATATAAGACACCCTCAGAAAATTGAATCACTCAAATTGCAGGTGTGTAAGGACATGAGCATGCATTTTAGTGAAGCTTGGCTTGGATTTTTACACAAATGCATAAATTACAGTTTAAAAGAAATACAAGTATTTTTCTCAAAAAGGTATTCCATTTTAGTCTTTATAGAGTCTCGTACATGTTGATATGTTTGTTTATTTATTTAATTATTATTGAGTCATATAACCTTGTATTGTCTGATGATTTCTGCAAGTCTTGTTAATGGAAATGCAACTAACAACTAGCCTATGTCTGATGTGGTTGTACAATCTCTTGCCTCATTCATCTCATGGATGCATGTATTTAATATTCATTTTTTTCATTTTAGTTAGTGTGTGTGCACAGTTGCCAAACATTCATGTATATTTCAACACTTTACTAAATTTTGGGCACAAATCACCATAGTATGCATTATTTAGGGTTTACAACAAAACAATAGTCATGTAAATTGTAACTTGTAAATTAACAACACCATACATGTATTTTTCTTACTAGGGCATGCATTTCTCACCATGCCCCGTTTTCTTTCATTTTTATGCATTTTTCCCTTTATGCGTTTACAAGGAAAAATTTAGCCTTTATGCACAACAAGGGTTTTTGGTTTCAAAATGCACAACTAAAGTATGAATATATGTAAAATGATAAAATCCAAACTCAAAAATTTGAACCATTCGATTTGGAGGTCATATGAGTCTTAGGCGTGCATTTTACAATAAGACGGTTTTACCCTCCATTTTACAAAAAGTTTGGAATCTTGGTTCAAGGTAGAAGTTATTAGTCATTTTAAAATGCATTATATATATAATTTTATTAACTTCACCCAAAAACTTAGATAACTAAATTTGGAGCTATATAGAATCATAGGCATGCATTTCCATTAGGTCACTTTATATTGTTTCGATCTTTCAATTTACAAGGTAGAATTTTCTCCTTTTACATAGTAGTCACTTTTATGTTTGCAAATGAAAATCTAAATATGTAGACAAGTGTAAAATTATCTAAGACATCGTCAGAAACTTGAACCACTCAATTGCAGGGTTGTTAATATGTAATTTTATTACTTCACCCAAAAACTTAGATAACTAAATTTGGAGCTATATAGAATCATAGGCGTGCATTTCCATTAGGTCACTTTATATTGCTCTAGTCTTGCAATTTACAAGGTAGAATTTGCTCTTTTTACATAAAAGTCACTTTTATGTTTGCAAATGAAAATCTAAATATGTAGACAAGTGTAAAATTATCTAAGACACCCTCAGAAACTTGAAACACTCAATTGCAGGGGTGTTAAGACTTGGGCGTGCATTTTAGTGAAGCTCGGCATGCATTTTTGCACAAGGGCATAAATCACAGTTTAAAGTCTAAACATGTATCTATTAAGCGTGACTATAAATTTTTAGTTTGGGAGGATCTAACAAGCTTGAATAGGGTTTTATACAACATTATAAACCCTAATTCTAATTTTATATATCATCATATATCGAGAATATTTCCATCTACATATGGCTCAACCTGATCCCTATATCTAATGCAATTTTTATTTTTTTTTACTTTATTATATAGACAACAGACTTCCGATGTCAGTCTATTCCTTTCCCAACTGGACTTGGAGCTCTCATGTGTCACCACTCTGACAGACATTGTCAACCATAGCATCATGCATATGACGAATCTATCATGCCATACTGTTAGATCACTGGCAGACTCTACATTATAGAGCATCACCATGCCGACATAGGCTGTCGACCATAAAGTCATAATTTATATGGCATTCACATCATCTTTTTGACAGTACTTACACACACCTATGTCATCGTTGGTAAAAATATGGTGGGTTTCCTAGTGATGGTTTCTTGGAAAATTCCATGTGGCAGACCAATGCATCTCAATACCGACAATTATATGATGGTTGAAATTGCGACGATTATGTGCAAAAAACATCTATTTTGTGAAATCTCTCCACAGATGCCATGTGGAAATTTGGTACATCAGATATATGACATATTTTTAGTTTCCTTGAGAGTGTGATGAAAGGGGTTCGACTAATAGCTACAAATTGGGTTTGTTGGAATCCAAATGGGAGTATGTTAGAACGACATCAAAAAATTAGCCAAATGTACTAGTGAATTATTTCTTTATTCTATTTTGATCATGTCGGGCCTCATACGTTTCCTATTATTTTTTCATTGTCTCTTGTACTTGCAAATGGATCTAGCTGATCTTTTCAACAAGATTCTCCTATGATTTCTACCCTCACTCTTCCTTTTTTTCCATAAAACAAATCCAAGGGAGAAGGTGGAAAATACCCAAAGAATGTTTTGAAAGGGGACTTACTAGTAGAAGTAATGACTTCTCTATTATAAGAGTGTTGAATGTAGATCTAATTTTCATCCTAGGTCTTCAAATGTTTATGATTGTAACCCCTCAAAAGTTATACCAAAGTCATTTTGACTACTTCTATCTTCTCATCCATATGTGGATAGAATGTTGTATAAATATTCAACTTAGTGTCCATATTATCCCAAAGTCTAATCTAATAGGCACTGATAAATATCATATTCCTTTATGAGATGATGCTCCTTTGTATTCCAAAGTGCACCTAGACCTTTTCAAAGAACACATTTGTTTATTATTGTCCTTTGATGATATTTTTACAAGACATAAGAATGCACATCTTGTTGAACCTACCAACTACCACAAAAACATAGTCACGTCCCTTCCTAGTTATTGGAAAACCACCCACAAAATCTATGGAAATAGTTTTCCAAGGTCGAGAAAGTACAGGTAACGATGGTATAGACTATGCTTTCTATTATTGGGAATTATAGTGAAAAAACTAATGCTTATCTAATATATCAAGCTACATCTTCTTGCATTATGGGCCAATACACATAGCTCTATAAGTTGGAAACTATCTTCCCAACACCAAAATGTCCTACAACCTTGGAGGAGTGAGCCTCTCTATTAATGTGCAATATTTCACCTTTAGGTACAGAGACCTTGTCTAGATTGTAGCAAAACCTATTTTGGAGATGATAATCAGCCTTATGATCACCTTCTTCTACATTAATTTGTCCATGTAGTTGTTAAAAAACCTATTTAAAATCCTCATCTTTTATGTATTCCTTTTTATGTGCATCATGGGTAAAAGGATCCATGTGCATAAGAGTTCCCAAAGATGTAATATTAGATGTGGGTGGCCTTCAAATCATGTCTTCCAACTTATTAGTGTTCCTTCTTATTTTTATGACTAGATGAAATTGTTACAAAAACCCCATCCACTTGTAATGTCTGGTTTGTTGAAGCTTACTCTTGGCCTGCAAATACTACAATGGCTAGCAATAAATGTGGATAAAGGTTTCCTTACCCATGATACAATGATTCCACTTCTTAATATCTTGAAATAGGGAATATAGTTCCTTATCATATGTAGGGTACTTCAAAACTCTCTTTTGAAACATCTCAAAATGATAGCATATTGTCTTACCTCCTTGCATCAAAACTTCTCCCACATCATACCTACTTGCATCTATCTCCAATTTGAAAGGATTATGCAATTTAGGCAATGTGAGAATTGGTGCTTGACTGATATTTCATTTTAGCTCATAGAACACTTTATATTTATTATTTCCCCATTAGAAACTAGTACCATTGGTTGTTATCGCATGGAGTGATGCAACTACCACTGAAAAGGATATTATGAGTTTTTGTAGGTATTTCTTTGCCCTTAAAAATCTTTTAACTTTAGTGACATTAATAGGAACTAGCCACTTGATGATGGAATCCATATTTGTAGGATCTATCTTGAGTTCCCCTCCACTAATAACATATCCAAAATACACCAATGAATGTTGATAAAAACCACATTTTTTGAGGTTATCCAACAACTGATGCTTTTTCAAAGTATCTAACACCTGCATGATATGTGAGATGTGCTCCTCCCAGGTAGAGATATAAACCAATATGTCATCCAAATAAACTATTACAAATGAATCTAAAAGGGACGCAATATGTAATTAATCAATCACATAAATTTAGTTGGTTCATTACATAAACCAAAAGTCATGACCCACCATTCATATAGACCTTGCCTTATTTTGAAGGAATTCTTCCATGTGTCCTCTTCTTTAACACATACCTGGTGGTATATCGATTTGAGATCCAACTTAGTGAAGTATTTGGCATGATACAATAGATATAACAAATCATCAATCCTAGGTAGAGGATATTGATTCTTTACTATGATCTCATTCAAAGCTATGTAGTCAATATAGATTCGCTAACTCCCATCCTTATTGCATACTATGATGATAGGTGAACCACAAGGTGAAGTTCTTGGTCGAATTAATCCATACTCCAGCAACTACTGCAACTATTTCTTCACTTATTCTGCTTCCATAATATATTTCCTATACAACCCAATATTTGGTAATGGGGAGTTATGAAACAACTATATCTCATGCTCCACTTCCCTCTTAGGTGGCATCCCTTTAGGATCCTAGAAAACTCCTTTGTATGTCTACAATAAATCCTCCAACAATTGTTTTTTTTCTTTGGTACATCCCTCCAGGGATTACTTTAATATTATGGAGTCCTCCCCTGACTGATTCTCTCTTAAGAAAAGCAACACATACCTCTTACTAGAAATGGTCAACTTTTTGGCTTGGTTAGCACTTACTAGAGAGATATTTGACTTGGATTTGTGTGCATTGATGATGTATTACTTCCTATCCTTGATCAGGAAGTACTATTTTGATATTCACAAGAATATCACATCCTTTATATACATGTAGGGGCTTCCAAACACTACACCAAACACATCCATGGATACTACATTTAATTCCACTTCGTCAATAAAATTTGCACTTATAGAAAACTTGATCTTACACTACTTAGTGACTCTAATTTATGCATCCATATTCACCCATCCCAATGGATATGGACTTGGATGATCATGAGACGTCAACCCAATATTTCTAACTAGATCATCTGATATGAGGTTGGCATGCGATCTGGAATTGAATAGATCACCTACCTTGGTCGTTTTGACTTGGATCTTAATATGGAAGAGTTTTTTCATTTTCTTCTCTTCCTTGTGATGAAGGCTACTCAGATTCACCTCCTTCTACACTAAAGTTCATACAATATTCTCATCCACATTCAATTTGATCTCTACCTAGTTGCTCAAATCCTCACCTAGCAGGTTATTCTTCTTAGAATTCTTCTTATGGCTCTTTGGATTAAACTGTAGATGTAGCTTGCAACATTTGTCTTCAATGTGACCATCAATATTGCAATGGCTGAAATGGTTTTTTGGACCCTTGCACTAATGTGCAGTGGTTATCATATAATTGTATTTCCCTTTCCACTCATCTTCCCCTATTTGGAATCTTCTTAGTGATGTTTCTATTTATAACCACTTGGTTTTCCTTTCTTATCGCCTATTTTATCTAGACACTATGCTTGCACACAATCCTCATCAATTTTCTTCGGTTTGAAGAACATCACTTTCTTTCACAAACAATTGTGTGGACCCCCAAGATACTTGAGTATTATGTATGTGTTCTTGGGAGAGATACCCAACACGATCACCATATTCCTAAATTCATTGGTGTACTCTTGCACACTCTACCCTTGCCTCTACCTAAATTGATGCCAATGGATCCATTGGTAATCTACATACCCAATAGGGTAGAACTAGGAATTGATGAGGGTTTAAAAATACTCCCACTTAGTATTGGTGGATCACCCTCCAATATGAGTGTCTCTTTGTGTCTTTCGCACTAGGTTAGTGCATGGAACTCTAGTTTCAGTCGAGAAAATAAAATTTTCATATCTTCATCTATATTATGGACACTGAAATACACTTTTAATTGTTGGAAAAAATGACTTACCAATATTTATCTCACCTTGATAGGGTTTGATATCCACTTTTTCTTCCATTTTGAATGGAGGTTGTGAAGGAGTGATGGAACTGGAACTTGGTTTCTCTTTATCGAGATTTTTTCTTGACTCCTTTTCTAGATCTTCATCATCACCCAATTTCCCATCAGATCCAGCTTCTAAGTTAGATCCACCAACACCCCTAAAATTTCCAAACTTGTTTTCTAGAGATGACATGAGGAGTTCCATGTTGTGATAGATATCAACAAATTTATCTTCCAACCTTGAAAAACTATTTTATGTTGCATCTTGAGGATTGTTATGAATAAACTTATCCACCATGGATATGGTTCTATGACTTCCTTCTTAAGCCAATTCCTGGATCCTGCAACTTTCCAAAGATACCCCAAATAAACTAATATAATACCAATATGATCTGTAAATTGTCATGGATATTCCACTAGTACAATTCATCATTGTTATAGCCTTAATTTCCACCCTAAAGGGCCAGAAGGGAATCTAGTAGAAGATAAAATCCAAGACACATCTCTAGATTAGGATTTGGGTAATTGTTTAGGGTTGTTTCTTTTCATACATAGGAAAACAAGAGACTCATCATTGGTCATATATAGTACAACCACGACAACCTCTACAACCTTCTAGATTCTTTAGTTTCGAAGAGGAAAGTGAGGGATGAGATTGTTGGAAATATTGTCATTGATGGCAAAGGATGAGGCAAAGGAGGAAGAAGAGATTTCTATTAGAAAATCAGTGTATGGTTGAGTTTTGGATGGGCACATATGATTGCTGCAGAGCGCCACTGACAACCGTCAGATCTGTAGAAGCTGCGAGGGAGATAAGCCATCGGAGAATCGGGGATCGGGACTTTGAAATGTCAAATTCATTCGACAATGAAAACCCCGAAATCCCGATATGCGATTTTTCGATTTGATCGTAGCCGTTAAAGAAAGCATGAGATCTGGACCATTGATTTCCTTCATCAGAGAATCGGGGATCGGGACTTTGATATGTCAAAAACACACTGCAACAGAAACTCCGAAATCGCGATACGCGATTTCCCGATATGGCATATAGCCTGTGCGCCACCCAAGAGTCAGTGGAGGACAGGTGTAAGGAGTACAAAGGAAGTCGGCGAATGGCATATCGTGGGTCCAAGGGGCATATGCGCATTGTCATCGAAAACCCCGAAACCCCGATGAGAGGTATGGTGGTGGTCACGTGATAGCTGGTCACATGGACCATTGTGTAGCCAGAAGGGGATAAAGCTCGGGAAATCCCTAAAGGAAACCCCGACGCGGAATCAGAGCCATTCATATCGAAGGACGCGTGGCAAAGGATCAGGCACCATCGGCATATTGGCCATCGGGAAATCAGAGTTCCTGAGGTCGAAGGAAACAAGACATCGAAAGTCTCAAAATCCCGAAGGGATCGGGACCGTCCATCTGAGGGACAGGTGTCGAAGATCAAGGCACCGTCGGCATTTTGTTCATCGAGAAATCGGGGATCCCGCTGACAAGAGTTTTGTGCAATTCAGAATCACGATCCGCGAAACCCCGATGAGTGGAGGCCAGCTGTCAGCGTGTGTAGGGACACATCGGGGATCGGAGGATCGGAATCCCGGAGGCATGTGCATGGGAACATCAAAAACCCCGATTTCGCAAAACAATCTGGATCGTCAGATATAGAATTGATCAGAACCATTGATTTAAAAAGGGGCATGCGTAGATTTAATTTAAAATTTTTAAAACGGGGCCCAATTTCCCCCCGAGCAATAAATATGAGACCCGATGAGCGTTGAACGCATCCTGGATCCATAGGTTTAAGAAGGGGTCGATGCTCTTTCTACAGGTGATCAGAAGAAACGAAGCAGGACGGTAAGGACGGTAAGGACGACAAAGACGGTGATAGGTAGCAGGGGTCCCTTCTGGAGGAAGTGGAAGCCATTTCCTGATAGTAGGCACATCTACAGATCGCTGAGGTAATTTGGACAGATGGCAGAACTACAATGAATCCCGGTAAGTGACAATAGATATGAACTGCTCAGCAACACATATTATTACTGATCCAGTGTGAAAATTAATGAAATGTGGTCAGCAGTGAGTTTGAGGGTTTAACCCTTTAGTAGAAGCATCTTACCAGTAGAAACTGGTGCTATCTTCAGGGGGTTGAAGCTCCCTTCCAGGAAAGGCTGGTAAATGAGAGAAGGTAGTATCCTTCTACAGGTAGAAGCCTGCATACTAGTATGAGTCTGCACTAGTACACTGTTGTAGAATGTTTTCTTAATAATAATCAATGAAGACAGAAACAACGACAGCGGTGGTTTTCTCCCGATTTGGGTTTCCACCTTAAAATCCTAGTGTTCATGTGTCCTACTCATGTGCGTTGGTTTGTTTGTCTTTACTACACTGTGTTATTGCTCAATAGACATCTAATGAATAATGAAATATCTCTGGATGCACTCTTGTCTCTATAAAGTAGCCTAAGGTTTTTAGTAAAAACAGGAGAAAAATAATAATTGCTCAAATATTGATTCACCCCCCCTCTTAGTATTTCTCAACAATTGGTATCAGAGCCAGGTCCTTCTGAAAAAGGCTTAGCCGCTAGAAGGAAGTTCAATCAAAATGAGCAATCAAGACAGATTAGCATCTATCAGGCCTCCACTCTTCAATGGAAACAATTTAATCTTATGGAAAACAAGGATGAGATCTTATCTTCAGTCTCTGGGAGCAGATGTATGGGCTATTGTTGAAGGAGGATATCAATACCCATCTACAGTACCAACAGATCCAACAGAAAGAAAAACCTACGAGACAAATGAAAAAGCAGTTAATGCTCTGTTAGGAAGTCTAACTGAATCAGAATTTGTCAAAGTCATGCAACTGAACACAACAAAGGACATATGGGACAAAATCATTCTGAGTTATGAAGGTGATGCAAAGGTAAAAAGTGCTAAACTGCAAACCCTCAGAATTCAATATGAGAATCTTAAAATGAATAATGAGGAAAGCATTGCCAATTTCTTTTTATGTCTTGATGATATTGTAAATCGCATGAGAAATCTAGGAGAAAAAATAACCGAATCTACCTTGGTTGAAAAAATTTTAAGATCTCTAACTGCAAAATTTGAGTCAAAAGTATCAGCTCTTGAAGAAAAGAAGGATCTTCAAAATCTTACTGTGGTGCAACTACATGGCATACTAACTGCTTATGAAATGAGAAGAGGAGGACCATTTGAAGTCAAAGATGCAGTCTTTAGAACTTCTACAAAAGGAATGGATGTACAAACAACAGAAGGATCAGGGTATATCTCAGAAGAAGATGAGATAAACTTCGTAAGGAAACTTCAAATTTGGATAGGACGGTTCAGAGGTAAGATTCCTTTCAAATGTTTTGATTGTGGAAGAGTTGGTCATTATGCTACTAAGTGTCCTTATAAAGAAACACATAAAAAAGGGAAGGAAGCAACAAGAAGGAATAAGAATCATTTTAGGTCTAAACAGAGTTTCTATACTCATGAAGATAGTGATGGGTTATCTGATAGTGAGGAAGAATGTGAACAAGAC
>ML779741.1:346724-386783 GCA_009831015.1 Picea engelmannii | reverse complement strand
CACTGATGCAGATTGGGCTGGAAGTGTTGATGATCGAAAAAGCACTAGTGGTGGTGCATTCTACATGGGGCCCCGATTAGTATCTTGGTTCAGCAAGAAACAAAGTTCCATTGCCTTATCTACAGCAGAAGCAGAATACGTGGTTGCAACATCTTGTTGCACTCAACTTCTTTGGATGATGCAAACCCTTCAAGAATTTCAAATCAAATGTTCATCTCCTATCCCTATTATGTGTGATAATACAAGTGCCATTACTATCTCAAAGAATCATGTTATGCATTCCAAGACCAGGCACATTCCTATCAAATATCACTTCTTACGAGAACAGGTGCTTGAGAAAAAGGTGAAATTGGAGTATGTTCCCTCCAACGAACAAGTTGTTGATATCTTTACTAAACCTCCACCCAGGGAAGCGTTCGAATATCTCCGACAAAAACTGGGAGTAGTCTCTGCCATGCAGAGGATCAGGTCTAATTAAGTACAGAAGCCTCAATTGGGTGTAAGATGTTGATGAGCTAAATGCTCTGGCTAAGGGGGGGAGCATTGATCATATTCACAGGCGTATCAAGAAGATAGCATGGTCTCAGGGGGAGCATGGTATTGCCCACTCCTTGCCATTGATGTCAAAGGGGGAGGAACAAGACAAGAGTATTGCAGACAGAAGAAGAGTATTTCCATCAATGACAAAGGGGGAGATTGTTGGAAATATTGTCATTGATGGCAAAGGATGAGGCAAAGGAGGAAGAAGAGATTTCTATTAGAAAATCAGTGTATGGTTGAGTTTTGGATGGGTGCATATGATTGCTACAGAGCACCGCTAATAGCCGTCAGATCTGCAGAAGATGCAAGGGAGATAAGCCATCAGAGAATCGGGGATCGGGACTTTGAAATGTCAAATTCATTCGACAATGAAAACCCTGAAATCGCGATATGCGATTTCGCGATTTGATCGCAGTCGTTAAAGCAAGCATGAGATCTGGACCATTGATTTCCTTCATCAGAGAATCGGGGATTGGGACTTTGATATGTCAAAAACACGCTGCAACAGAAACTCCGAAATCGCGATACGCAATTTCCTGATATGGCATATAGCTTGTGGGCCACCCAGGAGTCAGTGGAGGACAGGTGTAAGGAGTACAAATGAAGTCAGGGAACGGCATATCGTGGATCCAAGGGGCGTATGCGCATTTTCATCGAAAACCCCGAAACCCCGATGAGAGGTATGGTGGCGGTCACGTGATAGCTGGTCACATGGACCATTGTGTAGCCAGAAGGGGATAAATCTCAAGAAATCCCTAAAGGAAACCCCGATGCGGAATCAAAGCCGTTCATCTGGAAGGACGCGTGGCAAAGGATCGGGCACCATCGACATATTGGCCATCGGGAAATCGGAGTTCCTGAGGTCGAAGGAAATGAGACATCGAAAGTCTCGAAATCCCGAAGGGATCGGGACCGTCCATCTGAGGGACAGGTGTCGAAGATCAATGCGCCGTCGGCATTTTGTTCATCGAGAAATCGAGGATCCCGCTGACAAGAGTTTTGTGCAATTCAGAATCACGATCCGCGAAACCCCGATGAGTGGAGGCCAGCTGTCAGTGTGTGTAGGGACACATCGGGGATCAGAGGATCGAAATCCCGGAGGCATGTGCATGGGAACATCAAAAACCCCAATTTTGTGAAACAATCTGGATCGTTAGATACAGAATTGATCAGAACCATTGATTTAAAAAGGGGTGCGCGTAAATTTAATTTAAAATTTTTAAAAAGGGGCCCGATTTCCCCCCGAGCAATAAATATGAGACCCGACGAGCATTGAACGCGTCCTGGATCCATAGGTTTAAGAAGGGGTCGATGCTCTTTCTACAGGTGGTCAGAAGAAGCGAAGCAGGACGGTAAGGACAGTAAGGACGACAAAGACGGTGATAGGTAGCAGGGGTCCCTTCTGGAGGAAGTGGAAGCCATTTCCTGACAGTAGGCACATCTACAGATCGTTGAGGTAATTTGGACAGATGGCAGAACTACAATGAATCCTGGTAAGTTACAATAGATATGAACTGCTCAGCAACACATATTATTACTGATCCAGTGTGAAAATTAATGAAACGTGGTCAGCAATGAGTTTGAGGGTTTAACCCTTCAGTAGAAGCATCCTACCAGTAGAAACTGGTGCTATCTTCAAGGGGTTGAAGCTCCCTTCCAGGAAAGGCTGGTAAACGAGAGAAGGTAGTATTGTTTTGCAGGTAGAAGCCTGCATACTAGTATGAGTCTGCACTAGTACACTGTTGTAGAATGTTTTCTTAATAATAATCAATGAAGACAGAAACAACGACAGCGGTGGTTTTCTCCCGATTTGGGTTTCCACCTTAAAATCCTGGTGTTCATGTGTCCTACTCATGTGCGTTGGTTTGCTTGTCTTTACTACACTGTTTTATTGCTCAATAGACATCTAATGAATAATGAAAGATCTTTGGATGCACTCTTGTCTCTATAAAGTAGCCTATGGTTTTTAGTAAAAACAGGAGAAAAATAATAATTGCTCAAATACTGATTCACCCCCCCTCTCAGTATTTCTCAACAGATATTTTTCTTCATGGAATGAGACTTGGAACTCACATCATTCGAGTATCCATTGGTCTCTAGAATATCTAGAAACTCTCCCAAGCCTCCTCTAAAGACCTATATAAATAATCAAAGTCTTGAGAATGAGGAGGAGCTTCTCCATTCCACAACAACCACAATCAGATTTCCTAGTTTGATTAATAATTTGAGGAGGACCAAGGAGAAATGATCCAAGGAGGATGCATCTACACTAAAGTTATAATGGTTGATGAATTATTCACATTTTTAGATAATAGATCATTGGGTTTTTCCTAAATATGTTTGTGTCTTATTTACATATGCTTAGATATGGTCTCGTGTTGCATAGATCAAGACACATCTAGTAGATTTGGATTTCCTAACACTATAAGAGAAAGTATATAGGTAGTTGTTTGACTCCTTGTGTGTAGGAAGTATATTGCAGAAGATGTAGTTGTATATCAAGATATGCATCAGTCGGATACGCGAGGAAAACCATCGATTGAAAAGGTATAGTGACCACCCTTCTTGGTAAAAATGAAATGAATCCAATTATATATAGGGAGAACCATTAGAATTCTATACCCATTTCCTCTCTAGGATCAATAGGTAGATCCTAGGGATATATTTCCATAGAATTGGTGATATTTTATCCATAACAGAACTAACAAATCCACTGGGGAAGGATTCTTCTCTATTAAAGAATCCCTTGCCAATTATCCTTTGTTTCTATTGTTGATTTAATTTCTTCCTTTCATGTACTCCTTCAGACTCTAGATCCCTCAGATCTGATATATCTAAGAAAAATATGTCTTTTTCAAAAAAAATTAGAGCATCACTTGTTGCACTATTGTTGATGTGCGATAAGTCACTTGTTGCAGGTCACTTGACTTGTGACAATCCCTATAAACTGGAAAAATTGTAGAATTGTCAGAATTCTTTGGTTAGATCCAATGTGTCTGATACCAAAGATCTGTGATCGATCTATATTGTAATCTCTTACCTCTGATTGAGTCTTGTTATCACACCTTGTGTCTTCAATTCAAGTTTTAAGTGTTTTTGTGTGGCTTGCTTGGGTTGCTTGTATACACTTGATTGTTTTCTAATGATCAATTGAAGATGGGTTGTACACCCAACATATATGATTAGATCTAGTAGTGTCCCTTATTGATTTCATTTTGTTTATTTACCATATTATGATTTAGTGGTCATTGCTAGATCTACATTCATAGTGAGTTTTGGGTGAGATTCTTGTAAATACATTGGAGTGGTATTTTGAGTATCTCTACCAATTTCCTACAACCCTTTCTTGTTGGTTTGTTGGTTTTCCATTTCCATATTGTGTTCTTGATTAGATTAAGAAACCATTTACATCACATTTGGAAAAATAAAAAGAAATTGTCATGATTATGAGCTTTTGAAGCATTAGGAACAAAAGGTGCATTGGTGAAAGTGTTTGTTTTAAATTTTCATAAATTCTGGGTCTGTTTTTTTTTTGTTTGCATGGTTTCTTGGTGTTTGAGGATTGTGTTGTGCAGTTTACAAAGAAAAGGAAAAATCCTCTTTCCCTCCCCTAGTTGGAATCATTGAAGTGAACAAATTTCTTTGGCATATTTGCGTCACTTGGTTGGGTCAAGAGTCATAAACACCATAAATGTTTCATTCATTTACCTTTGACATAAGAAACAACCATAAAAATAATTGGGTAATCTAAAATCTACTAGACACTTTTCTTTATTAGTGATCCAACATTAGATAGGATTAGGACCTTGGAATAGGATTGGAGAGTAACCTCTCCAAGGCCACCAATAAAAAAACCTAGAAGTCATTAATGAGTGTAAAATCCATTTTTGCAACTAGTGTGTCAGAAATCTCCTCTAACACAGGAGTTACACACTAGGTCACATCGGGGTAAGTAGGGATATTACCCCTCTCTGCTTTTTTTAGTGTTTGTGGTATCGCCTTTATTACTATGTATACAATGGTTTTGTTGATGCCACACCTCTGTGTGAGGTTAGGCCTTTGAAGCTTCAGGCATAGTTACCCTAACCTTGCGTGTGGTCGGGCCTACGACTATTCACCCAGTCATTAATTGTGAGTTGGTAGCCTTAGTGACCATTCATAGGTAGCTACAAATGTGATTGTAGGTGGGATGTTCCTATAGTACCTGGAGCAGATGTTCGTTCATGATCTCAGTTCTCTCAGAGGGTGTCTGCCTTAATAAATGGTTCTTACACTAGTCAGGGTTGTTTTGTGTCGTTCATCATAATTGATCCACATACCTTTGCTAGAAAATATTGTGGGGACTTCATCTCCCCCATAGGGTTGGTTTTTGGAAAGACCCCTGAACCATTGGTTTCCTTGTTGTTGTCCTATATTTGATAAGGGTGTGCTCTTTTATTCCAAGTCTATACTGGCCTTAGGTTGGATTATGTTTGATTTGCACATAATATTTTCATCGTGGTTGAATCATCGCCTTGGTCCTGTCGATTACGAGGACTAGAGCCAATCACGAAGGTACAACCACCTCTCAAGCAGCATGAGATAGGTGACCATGAATTCAAAGAGTCCCATATTTGTTTTGAGGAGACTGGTCTAGTTGAAGTGGAAGTGGTCGAAAAAATTCCTCCACCAAACTTTAACCCTCCTTTGACTAATCCTGAAATACCCATACTTATCCAGGTAAGGGAAATTTTTAGTGAACCTTTTTCTTTGATTAGTGATCCTCACACCATGTCAGAACCAAGTGTTTCATCTAGTGTGGCTAACCCATCAATCCCATCCATAGGTGGGATTGGGGGAATCCTCATGATGTCCACATTACCTTCCCTAAGCACCATTGGACCTACACCTTCTATGCCTTTTTCTATGGGTCCCTCAATCTAGGGGACACTAGACATGTCTTCATTTCCATCCATCAGCCTACCTTATGTTATTATTCCCTTCCCATCTTTTCTGATTCCTACGTATGGATATTTTTATAGTGGGGGGAGGCGAGCCTTACTTTCAACATGAGGGGTGGAGTTCCTTCCACCTCCACCATTCCTATGAGCTGCCCAACATCGTCAGGGGATAGTATGCCTTTTGGATGGAATATTACTAGTGTTTTTTGGGTTGTCCCTAGTAAATTTGGGGGAAGAAACATGTCAGTAGGCTTCAACTTCCCATGGCATATCACACCTTTCCCTAGTGGCATGTCCCTTTAGGGAAAATTTTCACATTGGGGATGGTTTCCCTTTATTAATATGTCTAGTTCTAGGAGGTTCTTCCCTGGGACTAGTTTTGGGAACACATTTACTTTAGGGTCTACACCTACCCCTAGGGGAAATCCCCTTGGGGGAAAGTTTGGTGTTGGGAGCATTCATGTTCCCAGGAGTGCCACTATCCCTAGGGGAATTTAATTTTCTAGAAGACGCTCTTCGACAACGCAAACATAGGGGGACCTCAAGGTTCATCTAGGACTTCAGGAACATCATCTTCCTCCTATTATTCATTTTCTCATACATCATTTCCTTTTCTTGCAAAGTTAGACTTGCATGATTTGTTTCATTTAACAAACAACCCTATTTCCCATAACCCTTCATGGTCATTCATGCCTGCAAATATACCCTCAGAGGTTCCCAAATTCAATGGAAAGTTGGGAGAATACCCATCCACACACATCATAACATATCATTTTTGGTGTTCATCCAATTCTTTGATGGATTATAGTGTGAGGCTATATCTTTTCCAAATATCCCTGAATGGAAGTGCCAAAAAATTGTACAATGAATTAGAAGGAACTTCCTTCAATAGTTGTAATGACTTGGCGATGGTGTTTCTAACACATTACAAATTTCCCATACGATATGATATTGGAATGGATCTCTTAACATCTCTGTGACAGGATACTTCCACTCGCATTTCTACTCATATAAATGAGTGGAGGTGAAGAAGTGGGATTATCAAGACCCATATTCCAGACAGACTCCTAATGGAGTAGTTAACAAATTCCCTCCTACCATCCATTTCCAAAGATGTTTCTATGGTTGGGGAAGCTACAGAGGAGAAAGCCATCATGCATCCCTATCACTTAGATTTCATTTACTCTCAGTCGGGCACTCTTTATGATATTATCCCACATGCTCATAATCGATTGATAGATCCCCAAAATCCAAACCTAGGACCCCACGTCGATGGTGTGGTGGGTTTTATTTCTTATTACTCTATGGGCCAGTTAGCTGACCAGATGGGTCACATGTCTATTTCATCACACCCATCAAAGTTTTGTTATAATAATCAAATTTCAATGGTCCCTACTCAGACCTCCGAGGTAAATTTGGTGCAATCATGCATGAAACCAAAGAATTCTTAGCAACCTAGAGGAAAGAAGAAGAGAAATAAAAACAAAAATTCCAACACTAAGCAATGGACCGCTCCTACCCAAAACACTCAAAGGGGGGGCACGAAAGAGAAAAATAATATTTAGTTCCCCTGCATTATTTTTGGGGAATACCATCCTACTCATCAGTGTCCCAGTAAGGATGAGATCCATTGGTATTTTTCTCAACAAAAGGGCCCCCAACAACCCATTGTCCTAACTCATATTTTTCCCCCTCAACCTCAATACATGTTGGCAACAAATCATTCCCCCCTACAAGGGGGAATGGTTGGTACCCTTCAACAAAGGGGTACTCCTCGAATGCCACATTTTTCATTTGTGATGAGATGGTCAACTTGCAGACTTAATCCAAGAACTACAGAAATGTTTCTCCTACTCATGTTGGTCATGAGTCAACATCTTCTTCCCAACCTGGTGGCCCTATTCATATTTAGAATCCATCCTTTGACACACTGATCCACACCCCAAATGGTTTTCTTCGACACATGACACACAACCTCAATTCAAGGGTCGTCCACAACTATAGTATTATGGAAGAATTGGCCTAGGAACCATGTGCCATGTCTGCACTCAAAGTTATCCAAAGTTTCCCAGTGAAACATAAATCCTTATTATCTACCATAGGTGTGGTTTATCCCTCAAAGTCAAGTTTTATAACCTTTGATTATGATCAATTTCATCATCAACTCTCCCATCCAGTCACCTTCTAGATCAAAGTGCGATCAATGGGGAAAAACATTTTCCAAACCCTAGTTAATGAAGGAGCCTCAAATTTCATCATGTCTATGTCTTGTTGGAAGGCCTTAGGCTCTCCTAAGCTTGACACATCTGTCACATTGTTGAAACCATTCTATGGACATATGTTCTAACCCCATAGGATAATCCCTACCTTACCCATCGAGTTAGGTGGTAAGATTGTCTATGTTTCTATGGAGGTTTTCAATGCACCTACTGAGTACAATTTGTTACTTGGGTACTCTTGGTTCTATGATATGACTACATTTGTATCATCATTATTTAGGGTATTACACTTCCCTCATCAAGGGAAAATAATGATGATCAATCCACTCACATTTTGTACCCCAGACCTTGGATCCAATGCGGGGTCTAATGTACCCTTTGGCAGTGATACTCGGTAGTATGTTTTGAGTGTGGACACAGGGATGTTTAAATATCCTTCACTCATGGAAATATTTCCCCTTCCCCCACCACCTCTTTTTGTGAACATTGCTCCCATCAACTTGGTTTCCTCATATACCAGTGGATCCCTGGAGTCTATTGACCCTTGGGTGGTACCTCATCTTGATGATTTTGAATCATATGGTGGATTGATGCCTCTTACTCCCATAAATATTTCCTATCAGGAAATCCAATCATCATTTTTTGACTCTAATTTATATTCCCCTCAGGATGTGGAGTCTGATCAGTACCCAAGGACTTCCTAGGCCATCACTCCTCTTCGAGTTTCATATGAATTCCTATATCTCAAACTTCCATCTGACGAATCCATCATGGAGGTCATGGTTTCACCCAATAAGACTTGGGAGGATTTTCACCATCGAGCATATTTAATTCCGAATTCGCAAATGTTAAAGGATGACATTAAAAATCTTGTTGCCATAGATAATGTTCAATGGTACCAATATCCCATTATGATTCATAATGTCATTTTAGAAGGGAACTTGGCTAATATTTCAAAAACCATTCCCATTGACATTTCCTAGAATCCAAGTGTCATGGAACACATATTGATAGGTCTTGACTATTCATACCAAGAAATTAAACTTTATATGGACCTATTCAAATAATTTCACAATTTTGTTGCTTGGTCCTATGAGGAAATGCCTTCCATTGAACCCCAAGTTGTCAAACATGAAATTAAAAAGTACGATGGAGCCAAGATTGTCCAAAAATATCTTCGTCCATTCAATCCAAATAAATTTGTTTCCATCAAGGCGGAATTTGAAAATATTCTTCATGCACAATTTATCTATCTAGTTCTCTTGACTGAATGGGTTTCCAACCTCATTCTAGTCGCTAAGAAATAGGGAACTATTAGGGTATGTGTCAATTATAGGGATTTGAACAAATATTATCCAAAGTATAATTATCCAACCATGTTCATTAAAAAAATTATTGATGAATGTGTCAAGAGTGAAATATTCTCATTCATGGACGGTTTCTTTGGTTGTAATTAAGAAATTGAGCACACAATATTAGGACAAGATATTGGTGAAAAAGGCCTCAAATTATAATCTCATGCATTGTATTTATTGTAATGATAAAATATATAATATATACATGAAACCACCTCAATTTATGTCACATCGACACCTCATCAGGAGATAAGGTAGGAGGAGGCAAAGTAGGAATCTAGAAACAAACTTAGAAAAACAACTATATCCTTAAATGTGAAATACGTAAAGGTTGTATACTAGGACTTCATGATTGTATATGAGTAAGAGGATAAAATTCCCCACTTAAAAAATAAGTCTGAACAATAATACCAACAATGCAACATAAACTGGTATCATTGTTAGCACAGGGGCAAACCAAGGGTTTAGCTCCAAGACCGCACCAACAAGCCCTAAGTACTAGCCCTTTCGACAACACCTGTGAAGAAGATGCAGTCTCACCCGAAGTAGTTATGGGGGGGTTGAAGGACAGATATGTCTACAACCAAGGGGAATATCAAGTGGATATAATACTAGAACAGTACAACATGCATATATCAATTATCGGCTTAGATCTACTCCACACAACTATCTATCATATCTAATTTAGTAATGCAATAGAAGTATATCAAAGGATAAAGAACATAGCATCAATCACACACTACACAAAGTATGCATGGTTCACCCTCTCTCTAGGGCTACGTCCACAGAACTGTGCTTTATAATATTTTAAGATGAATCATACAGTTCTTGTATGCGCTCTCAGCTAGCAGATATTCTTTCTTCTCCTCACTATCCCTCCCCTCCCTACGAACCCAACTGCAGGGTTGATCTTCATACCCAGCTAAATATATTACAATACAGAAGGCTCTCGTACTCAACAATTCTCCCTCTCTCAATATTACTCACTCGATCACATAATGACAAAGACAACAACAACAATCATAGTACTAAAAACAACCCATCCCATGTCCTTTTGACCTTTATTTATACATTACAATCACTCATCGACAGCCTTAGGCTGAAACCTAGGTGTCAAAACCCTAGATACCAAAACCCTAGGTGTCTAAGACCCTAGGTCAACTTGACCCGCATTTTCAGGGCTTTGCCAGCCTATCTTTCCTTCCTTCTCATGTGGTGCTCCAAAGCATACAACGATAGATTTTTCCTCTTGCTAAGCTATCCACGATCCTTATTTCTTGTTGATATGTCATCATCGATCTCCTCGTCCATTGGATTTATTCCTTTTACTTCACTCCATCTTTTCTGCTCTTTTTCTCACTTCGACCCAGTAACAGTCATTGTGTCTTCCACACAGTTTGTATTTTTCCTTTTCTTCCTTTCTCTTCTCTTACTTTCATAACCAAGGGCCAACAGGCCCCCAACACTCACCTATGACACATCCCAAGGCACTTCAAATCTGACCTTTCTATTTTACTTTGACTTCAGACTGCACAGTGCATCCTTTGCTTTCTTCTCTATGCCTCCTCTCCTTCCCTTTTCCAGACTGTCTTTTTTGTGTCTGATACCCAGTTTCAACTGCACCTGGTACCTAGACCCTTTTTCTGCATGCTTTTACTGTGAGCTGCAAGGCAGCTGGTTGTCACAATACAATTTCAACCGGTTCCCATTCACTAATCCTTCCTTCCATTCTCCCTTCAAAGTTTTCAACTGTGCAACTCCTCCTTCTGTAACATTGGCGACCTCATATGGCCCAATCCAATGCATTCTGAACTTTTTAGGATGTTTGATGAACTTACTGTCATATACCAGTACTAGATCGCCTTGCTTAAATGCCTTCTTCTTAATGTGTCTATCATGGTAGGCCTTCTCTCTTTCCTTCTGTACATGCTGATGGAATCTTGCAATAAATATGTCTTCTTCTAGTTCGAACAATGCCAGTGTCATCCATATATGTAAAGGCAACAATTCTTAAGCTTGGTACCAAGTACTCCATTGGGACAATGGCTTCGAGACCATATACCAACTTAAAAGGGGTGTGCATTATTATCTTCTTGCAAGTGGTTCAATAGGCCCATAGTACTCCTGGTACTCTTAAATCCTAGTCATCCTTGTTCACACTATAGATCTTCATCAACGTTGTCTCCAAGATCGTATTGAATGCTTCCACTATCCCATTTGCTTGTGGATGGTAAGGCGTGATCTTCTGATGGTGGACTGCAAATTCCTCAGTCAGGGATTCAACTGTTTTATTTATGAAATGTGTTCCTTGCTCACTCATAAGTGATCTTTGGGAATCCAAACCTAGTTATGATGTCATCAAATATGAAGCGTGCAACTGTAGTTTCACTACAGTCCTTAACCGCTCTTACTTTGGCCCATCTGGTCAAATATTATGTAGCACTAATGATGTACTTTTCTCCTATGCACTTTCCTGTTGGGTTTGTAGGTCCCACAAAGTCAATGGCCCATTTCACAAATGCTTGTAGGGTCAGTTGTGGTGCTAAAGGCATTTCACCTCTTCTGGATGGTTTCACAACTCTTTGGCTTACATCGCAAGCTCTGTAACAGTCTTTAGCATCTCTATGTAAGGTAGGCCACCAAAGGCCATCTCTAAGAACCTTCCATGTAGTTTCTTTCCTTGCATGGTTTCCTCCTACAATACCTTCATGAGCTTCTACGGGGATCAATGGCCGCTCTGCCTCCATAGCACACCTTCTCAATATCTCATCAGGTCCCATTTTGTATAGTTTTCCAGCTATAAGTGAGAATTCTACAGTGTGTACTACTAGTTGTTTCTTCTGGGGAATTGTATATTCACTCGCTGCCATTCCTGTTGACAGGAACTGGACTATCTCTATGAAGTGGTCATCAATATTTCTAATGGCCAATAACTATGCATCCGACAGTGCATCCTCCAAACTAGTTGGCTCTTCGCCATGTTCCAAAATTGATAAGTGGTCAGGACCTTTTTTCATTCTTCTTGGTTTAAATATGATCTCAAAGTCATATTCTTGAAATAGCAGAAGCCATCTGCATATTCTCCCCCCCAACACTGGCTTGTTGACTAGGTATTTCAGTGCAGAGTGATCAGTAAACATTTTAAGGTGTCCTCCCAATAATGCTTCGTCAGTGAATGGTGTAGGGAAGGGGTCATGCAAACAGGCATCATTTAGCTTCCTAATATCTACGTAGATCCTGATCTCTACTATATTCTTGTCTTGTACCACCATAGGGCTAATCCATTCTGATTCTTCGATAGGTTCTATAATCCCTGCTTCCAACATTCTGTCGAGCTCAATCTTCACTTTCTCCTTATATTTAGGGTTCAATCTGTAGGGTCTCTGTTTGACTGGTCTTACATCTAGTTTCAAAGGGATCCTCATCTCTCCCATAGGCCCTTTAATGCCCTTCATATCAGTAAATTTGGTCGGAAACAAGTCTTGATATTCATGCAGCAATTCTGTGATTTTGTCAATAGTAGCAGCATCCTAGTAATCTCCAACATTTGTAAGCTTCAGTGTCTTCTCTGTTCCAATGTTGACCTTCTTAATCTTGATTGGCTATCCAATGAATGGTATCTCAACTCTTGGTCCTTCCACATATCTCTGGCCTTATGTTTCTATGATGTTCACCTTCCTCGAATCATCATCTTCATCAGCATTGATGTTGTAACAGCCTTGCAGTTTCTGGAGAGGCGTAGTCCATTTGTCCTCTTCTTGTTCTAAAGGGGGGCTAGAGGCCTCCTCAAATACTTTCTTTCTTACAATATGTAACGCTTGATCTAATGAAGGATATTGACTATCAAATAAGAAGGTGGTTACAAAGTTCTGAGTCATACCTTCCCAATCTGCAGCGATGAGGTGCAGCTCCACTTGAAGGTACCAATTGATAGGGGTTGTGTCTAGTGTGTTAATGAACTTGTGCACCCACTTCTCTTGAGGAATGGTTCTCCAGGATTCCTCGCAACTTCTCAAATGGTCCTTTGGGCAGCTTCGACATGTGTACCAAACTTTGCATCCTTCGACTTGTGCTGAGAACCATGCGGTCATCAGGGTACGACATTGTACCCATTCTGTAATGTTGTTTTTGAGTGTCCCACACCATCTCACTGGTTTTTCTTTCAAGGCCTCATCCATTTCCAACAATCTATGTTGTGTCGGAACACTTGCTTCAAATTTTGACAAGAATGTTTCTAAAGGATTCAAACCATCAAAGGTGGGCAATTTACTTACTGTTGTGTCGATCCAATGAACTTCTCTGGTTAATCTAGCACATCTCCTTGTAGATACTTCATACATTTTGTTCTGCCAGTTCTCTAGTGCTTCTTCTAAATCTAATGAACATGCATTGTCACTTCGCCAGCTTAGGTTTCCATCGGCTATAGGATTAATGTAATCCTGCAGTCTCGCTGTTAGTTTGTATATGTTTTCTAGTTCATAGGCGCGGTATTCTTCTCTGATGGGTTCTGTGTATCGCTGACCTTCATATGGATATAAAGGTGCAATGACCCTAAGGCCATCTCTTTCAAACATCATATGTCTTTTCTTTAAATCAAGCACAGTGGAATTATTGAAAGCCCAGTCAATTCCTAACAGTGCAGGGTAAGGGCAACTATCATCAACTATCTCAATTACCTCAAAATATGCAAACGTTCTTACTCCATCGATGTCCATAGGGACATGTTCCAATCTTCCAAAGGGGCTTACTGCTTGCTGATTAGCCATCCTAATCCTGATAAGGGAATATATCAACTTCAGTTTTCCCATCAGTTACCAGGTTTGTTTTGTCATGACATTGACCTCCAACCCTAAGTTGAGGACCACATAGTCTAGATCGTATTCTTCTATCTGAGCATTCAAGTGTAGTTCCTTATTTTTCCTTCTCTTCTTGGATAGTTGATGTACTATTTTATTCAGTAAAGGATCTATCTTTCCTATCTCATACTGTCTGATTAAATTTTGTAGCTCTTGTACAACGCTCTCATCCTGAATCAACTTAATACAAGTATATAAAAATTCCATGATATTGCTTACCTATTGTCCCTCTTTTGGCAAAGCAGACTGATCAAATTCCAGAGGCATTCCATATTCTCTTACTTCTAGTTGTGTCTTTGATGAAGAACCTTGGTATCCTTTGAACTCTTTTCTTGCCTCCTCAAATATTTGTCTTTCTTTCTTTACATCAAAGGTTTGGGTCTTATCTGTAGCTTTCTTGACTCCTAAGTCTTTTATAGTCTTTCCTTCGGTTAGTCTGTTTTCTCTTGTAACAACGCCTCCTTTAGTGATAACAATGACTCTAGCATCTTCTCCATGAGGTTCAGAATATATCAGTTTCACTTGCAGGTTCTGTTGAGGTCCTCGTCTTTCTTGAAGCTTAGCTAGCAGCATAGGATAATCCTCTATAACGTGTTCGAAGGAAATGCAGTAGCTGCAAGTAGTGCAAGGGTTATGAAAATCCCTTGCTAAGTGTCCAGGTTGTGTGCAGTTGTAACAAATGATTTGTCCTCGGCCTCGACCCATACCTCCTACTCTTCCTCATCCTATGAATCCACCGCGAGGATTGAAGTTTCCTCTCCCAGGGGAGTTATACTGCATAATGTTTCCTTATTGTTGTACTTCACCTTGAATTTTGTATATGTATCTTGACCTTTCGTGCATGAGGTCATAAGCCCTACAATCCCTATCATCATGCCCCATGGACTTATAGAACGTTCAATACAAATTTGTAGGTGTTTGAACATATTTTTGCATGTAATAACACTCACCAAGGTTATGTCTATTTCTGCATACCTCGCACCAAGGTAGGGTGACTTGTTTCAAAGGGCTTGGAGCTCCAGAGTCCAAGTATTCATGAAATAGGGGATAGTGTTCCTTGTCATGGCCTTCTGATCTACATCTGACACACCATATGTCTTCTATTTTATCTTTTCCCTTGTTTTTCTTCATATTTTCGACCTGCAGAGACAAACTAGTTAGCTGACTCAAGATTTGACTCATACTTGAGCTGGATTCTCCCATAGGGGTTAATTCTAACTTCATGGTGATATCCAACGCCTCAGCTTGTGAATAAATATTTTGTTGCATCAGAGGAACTCTGATGTGTGGTAAGAGGGAAACAATAAACCATTCTTTGTTCTACTCATCTAGGATCTAAAAAGTCAATCGACTCGTTAAGGTCTTGAATCTTTGATAGAATTCCCAAATAGGTTTAGCTACCTTCTACTTGATCTCTTTCAGCTCTTTAATACATTGTGACTCTGACTTGGGTTTCTTGAACTCTACAAGCAACGCATTCTTGATCTCATTCAACGGCTTAGGCTGTCCAAGTCCTTGGACAAGCTTCATCTACCAGCTCAGTGCGCAATCCCTTAGGGTAGTACTAAACTGAGTTCTTTTAATAACTTCATCGGTGACATTCTTAATATTCCATACAACTTCACATAGGAACCAGTTTTGATTAGGGTCTTCAAACCCATCTCTCCTAAAAATAGGGATCCTCATCTCGTCTTCCATAGATCTTCCTAGGGTTCCTGACTGAGTATGTGGTGGACTACTAGTGACAGTTCTCTGAACGCTCTGGTGGCTTGGATTACACTGATTTCTTAATGCTATTGAATCAACATGAGGGATAATAGTACTTACTTCAACACTCTGTGCAGTTCCTGAAGTTTTTGTCTCTTCCCGACGAGGATCTTTAGCTTTCCCTTCCTCTGCCCTAGCGGGTTCTAAATTCTCTTCATCCGTCAGATCTGCCTCTTCTCCACTATAGAAACCCTCGTCTCTGTAATTCTTCTTAAACAAGTTCACAAGATGAACTTCTCTGAATGCTCTCCCACTACGCGTATGTCCAACCTATGTGTCGCTATCACTGTCCAAATTTTTGAACATTAGCTTTTTCAACTCCAACCAATCTACTATATCTTCAAGATGTTCTTCTCATGCAATAGCATCTTGATCCTCAACTTCAGAAAATGTAAAATTTTTCCTCTAGGTCCCTTGAAGAAATATATCTCGGCTTGGCTATATGACTCTACTCTGTCAACAACAAACTTGATGATGTACCCTCCAATGGTGCTATCAAACCAGTGATCTACTACTCTTGACATAGCGTTATCAACTCTCTTTACCTTCTTGATCAACACTGACGTCCAAACCACAGGAGGTCTAGATCTGATCTCAAACTCGGTATCTTCTAACCTAGATAACCACTCATATAGTTCCTGATGGATTCCTCCAAATAAAATCTCGTGTATGTCATTAAATATATATTTCTCCAACCAATACTCCATACTAATATTAAGGTTCTCATTCTGGGCTTCAGCGAAGTCCTTTTCTTGATTCTCTATCCACTTATGAATCTCTATCTTTTATGGGAACCACCTTGAAATTCCCTCAATAAGATTCTGATCCCGACAATGAAACCATTTGTTGGCACAGGGGAAGACCTAGGGTTCATCTCCAAGAGCTCACCAACAAGCGCTAACTACCGTCCCTTTCGGCAACACCTGCGAAGCAGATGTAGTCTCACCCGAAGTAACTATGGGGGGGTTGCAGGACATAGATGTCTACAACCAAGAGGAATATCAAGTGGATGTAATACTAAAACAATACAGCATGAATATATCACTTATCGGCTTAGATATACTCCACACAACTATATATCATATATAATTCAGTAATGCAATAGCAGTGTATCAAAGGGAAAAGATCATAACATCAATCACACACTACACAAAGTATACGTGGTTCACCCTCTCTCTAGGGATACGTCCACAGAACTCTGCTTTATAAGATGAAGCATACAGTTCTTGTCTGTGCTCTCAGCTAGCAAATCTTCTTTCTTCTCCTCATTCTCTCTCCCCTCCATGCGCACCCAGCTACAGGGTTGATCTTCGCACCTAGCTAAATATCTTACAATACAGAAGGCTCTCATACTCAACACTTCTCCCTCTCTCAATATTACTCACTCATTCACACAATGAAAAAGACCAAAACAACAATCATAGAACTAAAAACAACCCATCCTAGGTCCTTTTGACCTTTATTTATACATTACAAACACTCACCGACAACCTTAGGTCAAAACCTAGGTGACAAAACCCTATATACCAAAACCCTAGGTGTCTAAAACCCTAGGTCAACTTGACCCACGTTTTCAGGGCTTCGTCAGCCTGTCTTTCCTTCCTTCTTGCACGGTTCTCCAAAGCATCCAATGGTGGAATTTACCTCTTGTTGAGTTGTCCACTATCCTTATTTCTTGTTGATCTATCATCCTTGATCTCCTCGTCCACCGACTTGCTTCCTTTTACTTCGCTTCGTCTTTTCTGCTCTTTTGCTCGCTTCGACCCAGTAACATGCACTGTGTCTTCTGCGCAGTTCATATTTTGGCTTTTCTTCCTTTCTCTTTTCTTACTTTCATAACCAAGGGCCAACAATCATCTTCAAGTCTTCATGGTGAAACTCTTGAGTTTCGCCTCAATGAAGAACTGCCTGAAAACTATCGAATTTGGATGATAAAAACTCGAGAAAATTTCATTGTGTAAGAATGTGAGCCAATTTTTTTTCCATTTGTTCAATAAGGTGAACTCCAATATGATGAGAGTGAATTAAGAGAATTGAATCAACTACAAGTCTGAAACATCGCTAAAAATTCCTGACAATTCAATCAATGTCGAGATGCAATGTAGAAGGATCTTGTTTTCCTCTGCTAGTTTTAATGACCATCTATGTGAACCAAATGTCCACATCATTACTCTCAAAATAAATATCCATGTGTATTATTCAATTGCAATACATTGAACCATAATTCTGCCAAATTATACCATCTATAGAATATAGTTTCCCATCTAACAAATTTGATGCACGTCTAATATATTTTTTCTCGAAACTTTAAGTACAACAACCATCTTCAATAACATCATCAATTCCCCCCTTTGTCCACTTAAACAAGAGACCAAAATTGGTTTCATGAACCATCTTCACTTGATTTTTGAACTTACCCCTTAAGGTGTAAGAGAGTTTTGTTCTGTTGCAAGGTGCATCTTTACTCAAGTTTGAATTCTTCGGTAAGACTATAATAACCACTTGGTTTTTCGATGACCAATACCAAGGATCGATCCACTCATAGTGAATATTCAATCTTGTAGGTTTGTTTAAAAAAAAAATTCTTTGATTCGTGATTCTTATTTCCACAATTTTGACAAGGATGGGGATCAAAATATTGACTCTCCATGTGACCAACTCAATTGCAATGTTTTCATTTTTTGTTCTGATGTTGAACTGGAACATGTGAAGGAGAATGCTCTTGAAGGAATCCAACACTTTGAAATTGGATTGGTTTGGAATAATTGAGAATATGAAAGGTAACTTCCTTGTCATATCCAAGTCCTATTTGTTTCTTGTTGTAGTTGATTTCTTCCCAAGGTCTGATGATGGGCTTGGAAAGAGAAAGTTGAACTTGTTCATGCTAAACCTTTTTCTTTGAAATCTGTGGAAGTTTATTTACTACATGTTTTTTCATCACTGAAAGGTTTTTTTCACTGAACTCAAAAAAAAACTCTTGAAATGTAGGTTCAAGATTAGCTTCATTTTCTTCTACATCTGGAGTTGTCTTACATAGTTTCCCCTTCACAAATTGTTGATAAAAAATATCATCATCATCATCATCATCATCATATAGAGGGTTGTTTTGAACAAAAACTAATTCAAAACACCACTAGATGTTGATTTTTGAGATCCCTTATTTCATCATTCAATAGGTGGGATTGATCTTGAGGAATTCTAACTTTAGCTTGCATCACTTTCAAACTAGCACTGATTGAAGAGTTTCTTTGTGCAGTATCACTATGTTGTCTTCAATAGTGTTTATTAGAGTGTTTATAAACTCAAATAATTCAAAAATTCGAGCCATTTCAAAAAACTAAATGAGGTCTCCTTGTGCAGGTAGATCATGATTACAATTTGACTTGACAAAAGAAGGGTTGTTTGCAACTCGATCACTTGAATTTGTTTCTAGGAAGTCACTTGCTTGTACTTCACACTCACTTGATTTTCCTTTAGCAACTTGACTTGATGACAATGATTCTATTTAAGGTAGGTTAGTTTACAACAAATTCAAAGACGTTAATTTAATGACAAATTTAAAGATGTCTTATTCTAACTTTGTAAAGCACTTAACCCTATCAATTTGACTTAGGAATAGAATGACACAAGAAATTCATGGGTGTTAGATTCAACCAAGAATTCACCTGAAAATTACAATATAATTCAACTTAGGTTTGATTTGGAAAAGACAAGTAAACTTACAAAGGACTATTTGTAAGTTATAATTATTGTAGATTTTGAAATTGAATTGATCTTCAAATTTGATGGTGCTTTGATTCCAGGTCACATCCAGTTCTTCTTTGATTGCAACCTTGATTTGTATGTTGTTTCAATTATTTTATGAAGAATCTTTGTTAATAATTTGATGTTGTTGCAGTTGTTTGATTACTTATGCTTGATTGTGCTTGAATAACATTGTGCTTGAGATTGTGTTTGCTGCATTAAATTCTAAAATTGCAATTTTGTTTATGTCAAAACTAGACAATAAAATATATAAGCCTGCATGAAAAATTCACCAAAGCACACTACGTAAGGTGTACCTATGATCCCCTTATCCAAATTTTGGGCGGACCTAGGACACAATCACAAAAAATGAAGCAATTTGTTATGTTTGTTACAAATCACTCTTCATCACTTGAAAGTGATTTATTCAAGGGAAGACATAGGTCTGAAAATCATTTTCCAAATTTTCACTACAACTCAATTTTCAACCAATATCTTTCAAAAACATTTGAGCACACCAATTATTCAAAAATACTGAAATACCACTAAACAAGTGATTTTACAACCCAATTTCTACCATTTTCTTCCACTAATGAGACAACTCATGCTCCCATATTGAACTTTTAGTTGTGTTTGTGCACACCATTTAATATATAAAAATGTTTATGGTTCTCACTTTTCAACCAAAGTTTTCTTTCACTTATTCTTTTCTAACATTAAAATAATGTACACAAAATATTGATTCAACTTAATGAGTTCTATTATATGAAACTTCTCATTATGAAAATATGGAAAATATGATGTTGTGGAATTCAAAGTGACATTTACATTCAATGAAAAACAACCTAATACCTTAAATCGAGTGAGTGTTGATGGATTTCATTTGACTTCATGATTGTATATGAGTAAGAGGCTAACATATAATCAAATTCAGATCAAACTGAAAGATCAACATAAGACTGCCTTCATTTGTCCTTGGGGTACTTTTGCTTATCGAAAGTTTCAATTTGGTCTTAAAAACACTGGAGCCACCTTCCAACAGGCCATGTCTTATGAATTTTATGACATCAAATAGATTGTAGAGGCATACTTGGACTATTTGGTTGCTCATTCCAAGTGCCATGAAGACCATCCTGGTCATTTCCAGGCCATTTTTACTCAATGTCGCTACTATAATATCCATTTGAACCCACATAAATGCATCTTTTGTGTGGTGTTTGGGTGATTTCTAAATTTCATTGTATATAAGTATGGGATTATGGTTGATACCTTTAATATTTAAGCTATTGTTAATATTCCCCCTCCTCATAGCACTATCCAACTCCAAATTTTGCAAGGGAAGGAAAAATTCTTGTGAAGATTCATTGTCAATTATGTTGAGATCACAAAATGTTTCATGTTCTTATTGAAGAATGGTGTACCTTTTGTGTAGGATGACCAAGCTCAACAACCATTTGACACCTTGAATAAGTCCTTGATGTCGACTCCCTTACTAAGCCCTCCTAAATATGGTCGGGACTTATTTCTTTATCTCGCAGCCTCTAAATCCACCATAGCAATCTTGCTTGTTTAAGAAGATGATGTGCAAGGACAACATATCATTTATTATCTTAGCAAAGGACTCTCCAGTCCTGAGATTTGATACTCTCATGTTGAAAAGTTGGCCCTGGAAGCAGTGAATGTTGTCCAACATTTACAAAATTATATCCTCATGTGGAAAACCATAGTTATCTTCAATTCCAACCCAATGAAGCACATCCTCAACCATCAAATCATTGGGGGAAGCTACTTGAAGTGGATTGTTATCCTCCAAGATTTTGACCTAGATTTTTCTTCCTCCAAGTCTATGTTAAGCGCTAAATAATGGCTCATTACCCCTTAATTGGGGCATATTACATTATTAATGTTATTTTATTTATGTCGACTTTATTCCATTAGTTGTAATTATACCTCCTAGTCTCCTATATATACCAAGGAGACATTTTCATTTGGAATCATCTTGTAATTGTACATTTATGTGGGCATAAGGAGGTTTCCCCCTCGAAGAGGCTTATTATATGAAATTCTCTCTTTTGCAAGGCGTTGAGTACTTATTCTGAGGTTTTTCTATGCTATATTGATATTTGGTTCTTAACATATGGTATCAAAGCTCAAGGCCTTGGGGTTTCGTTGCTACATCTGAGACACCTTGGAATTTTATCTATAATTTGTTTTATAAAAAATTTCAGAAGGAATGGCTTGGAGGATATTTAGTAGATAGATCAAGGTACATTGGGTTAAAATTTCAGCTCTTGAGGCCTTACACTTTCGGAGATATAGCCTATGCAAGATAAGGTTTTGGAATCATATTGAAATGAGTCATTGCGGAATTTGCGCTATAAAAATTGTTCTGTAATGTTTCAGAGCCTGAAATCCATAGGGTATTCACCGAAATTAGTAGGGTATCTATGGTAAATTTTTTATCTTCTGGGTCATATTACATTTGTAGATACACCCTGTGGAAGATAGGGTATCTCACTAGTCCTATTGACTAGTCTCAAGAAGGTGTTCTAGGTAAAACAATGATAACTTCTTCCTAGAGTATCCAAATTGAGTGAGACTGGTTGCATTGGATAGAGGACGGTCTTTAGTATTTTTGGTACTAGTTTCATAATTTTATAGAAATTATTTTGTGCGGGGCACGCTATACAAGTGAGATCTTATGGAAAGGTAAAAAATCAGCAAGTTGTGGGGAAGTTACCGTAAATTCCACTTGGCACATTCAATTTTGATCAGACCTATGGCATTGCAGAGAAAAAATATCATAGGACTAAAAAAAAGAAATTTTCATACCCAGAACGACCGAAACTTTGGAGATAAAACAGAAGAAAGATTGTCTAGAAGAACCACCTCAAACTCAAGCTTCAAAAGTGATACTTGGCCAACATTCCACCCAAAAAGGGAACTTCTACACCAAATAAGTCTCCAGACAATCCTACATGGACTCTTGATTAAGGTGAAGAAATGCGTAGGGACATAAATGATTTACAAAAGAAGATAGTAACAAAATATGAACAAGAAGATATGATGGAGGGTTTAAAATGGGAGATCATGGAAGGATTGGAAAATTTCCTAATAGAGAGGACACCTAAAAGTGAAAATGTATCCCATGAAATTCATGATGACGACACAAGGAAGGTGAATCAAGAATGGAGAAACTCCAACTTTGGGTTGAAGACTAACCACGTTCCTAATATCGATATGAGGAAGTTTGATGGCAAGGACCCAATCACCTGGATACTTCAGATGGAGCAATTCTTTGATCTACATAATGTGCCACATACACAAAAGGTACAAATTACATCTTTATATTTAGAAACTAATCAATTTGTATGGTATAGATGGCTTTGTTCTCACAAATCACTTGTCACTTCGACAATTTTCATGGAAGAAATGATAGCACACTATGAGGATACAAGGAGTAATACCTTCTTTAGCCAATTGATAAATCTCAAGCAAAAGGGTTAAGTTATAGAGCACATTGAGAACTTCCAAAGATTGAATATAAAGGTAACAGATATTCCAGATGCACACTTGATTGATGTATTCATAGGAACTTTAAAGGATAACATTCAACATCAGGTTCGCCTTTGGGAACCCAAATCATTGGAGAATGCATTTAGGGTGGCAAGAAATGTTGAAAGTTAAAATATGGATATGGCTACTAGAAGGACCAATCCTAATAGCTATAGAGAGAATAATTCTCCTTCTTCTAAAACACCTCAACCTACAAGGTTGACACCTTAACAATTGGAGGAAATAAAAGCAAAAGGTTTATGCTTTAATTGTGACAACAAGTACAGTAAGGGACATAAGTGTGGTGAGAAGAAACTGCTCTACATAGATTGTGAAGAGGAAGAAGAACAAGAACAAGAACCATCTCAAGATGAAAACGTAGAAGAAATTTTGTTTGAAGAGTTGACTCCCATGATATCATGTAATGCATTGGCTAGAATTAGCACTCCTCAAACCCTCAAGATTGAAGGATATATCAAAATGAAAAAGGTAATAGTCCTAATTGATTCTGGCAATACTCATAATTTCATTCACTGTAGATTACCCAAAGTTCTCAATTGCTTTGTATAGCCAGCACCAGAGTTTCAGGTAATGATTGCAGATGGAGGAACTATAAATTGCACAGGAAAATGCAATAATATCAATATTACTATGGGGGAATATGTAATGAATAGTCCAATGATTTCTATACCCATGGGTGGTGTTGATGTTGTACTAGGAATCCAATGGTTACAATCATTAGGAACGATGGCTTCTAATTTTCAAGAACTTTTCATGAAATTTTCATTGGAAGGAAAAGAAATTGAGTTAAGACGTATCACGGGGAAACTCAGTAAGGTGATAATCTCTAATGGCATGAAAAAATTATTTAAAAGGGGGAATCAAGGTGTTATTGCACAACTATGCTCACTAGATGTTCAAACATCTAAGCCATATATTCATCTAGATGTCCAAGGGATCATTGACAAGAATTCCAAAGTATTTGAAGATATTCCCAAAGATCTTCCACCCACTCCAAATCATGATCATGATATTCACCTAATTCCTAGGAGTGTTCCTCCTAACATCATGCCATACATATACCCTTATGCCCAAAAGAGTGAAATTGAGCGCATGGTTGAAGAAATGTTAGAGGTTGGCATTATTAGACCTAGCCAAAGTTCTTACTCTACATCGGTGGTAATGGTATTCAAGAAAGATGGCTCATGGCATATGTGTCCAGATTATAGAGAGCTAAACAAGATCACTATTAAAGATAAGTTTCCAATTCCCATCATTAATGAATTGTTAGATGAACTACATGGAGCAATCTATTTCACAAAGTTGGATCTTTGTTCAATGTATCACCAGATTAGAATGAAGGAAGAAGATATCCCAAAAACAACATTCCGAACTTATAAAGGCCATTATGAATTTTGGGTCATGCCTTTTGGCCTTACAAATGCACCTTCCACATTCCAAGGGTTGATGAATTCCATTTTCAATCCCTTCCTTCAAAAATTTGCGTTAGTATTTTTTGATGATATACTAATCTATAGCAAGTCTTGGGAGGATCATGTGTGACATGTTGACAAGGTTCTACAACTACTAAAGGAGCAACAACTATATGCCAAACCATCCAAATGTTTATTTGGAGTGAAGGAGGTAGAGTATTTGGGTCATATTGTATCTCATGAAGGTGTCAAGGTAGACCCTAACAAGATTAAGGCCATGATGGACTGTCTGATTCCCAAAACATTGAAAAATCTTAGAGGATTTTTGGGTTTGGCAGGTTACTACTGCAAGTTTGTTCGGCACTATGGAAGGATAGCAGCACCTTTAATGACACTAACTAAGAAGGATGCATTTTCATGGACTCCAAAGGCAACTAAAGATTTTGAACAACTTAAAGAGGTGATGTGAAAATCTCCTGTCTTGACCACTCTAGACTTCAAAAAAACCTTTATTGTGGAATGTGATGCCTCGGGAAATGGAATTGGTGTTGTCCTAATGCAAGAAGGAAGGCCCTTGGATTTTGAAATTTGACCACTCAAGGGAAAGGACTTACACAAACCCATTTATGAGAAGGAAATGATGGCAATACTACATGCAATAAAGAAATGGAATCCTTACCTTATAGGTAGGCACTTCAAGGTCAAAACAGATCACGATAGTCTTAAATACTTCTTGGAACAAAGACTATCTTTAGAAGAACAAAAAAAATGGGTAACCAAGGTATTGGGTTTTGATTTTGAAATCGTCTATAAAAAAGGGAAGCAAAATGTTGTGGCAGATGAACTCTCAAGAAAGGATGAAGAGGTTGAGACCTTTCTCTGTGCTATCTCGATCATCCAACCTGATTGGATAATAGAAGCAAGGGATGAATGGAAGAATGACGACAAAGTGTTAACTCTCATTCAAAGGTTGCAACAGGATTCTAGTGCATCAGATACATTTACATGGAAAAATGATTCACTATGGTACAAATATCGCTTATATTTATGTAAGAACTCCCAACTCAAACAAAAGGTACTATTGGAATTGCACACCTCTCCAGTAGGAGGCCACTTGGAATTTTTGAAAACCTACCATAGGGTCAAGAAGGAATGTTTTTGGGATGGCCTTAAAACTGATGTTCAAAGGTTTGTGGAAGAATGTTTGGTTTTCCAACAAAATAAGGTGGAAACAATTAAGACCCCAGTTCTTTTACAACCATTAGCCATCCCAAGTTAGCGCTGGGAGGAGGTCTCCATGGATTTCATCACTGGGTTACCGAAGTCTGAAGGAAAGAGTGTCATCATGGTGATTGTTGATATACTGACCAGGTATGCACACTTTTGGGAACTCTCTCATCCCTTCAAAGCTAGTACAGTTTCCACCGCATTCATGGAGATAGTTCAAAAGATACATGGAAACCCAAAGATTATTGTAAGTGACAGAGATCCCATCTTCACTGGAGATTTTTGGACAGAATTATTTTCTTGTTTGGGTACTCAATTGGCTCATATCTCATACTATCATCCTCAATCTGATGGACAAACCGAGATAGTGAACAAATGTCTAGAAGGCTACCTTCGTTGCTTTGTCTCTAAAAAAAAAACACAATGGTTCAAATGGTTACCCTTGGCAGAATGGTGGTATAACACATCCTTTCATACTACAAAATGACACCATTTATGGCACTCTATGGATACCACCCTCCTTCCATCACTTCTTCTCTAAAATAAAAATCTAAGGTTCAAGGAATGGAATATCACATCGAGCATCAACAACAAGTTCTCCAAATATTAAAGGACAACCTAACCATGGCACATAATCGCATGAAACAACAAGCAGATCAACATCGTAGTGAAAGAAGTTTTGAAGTAGGAGAATGGGTGTTTTTAAGACTACAACCATACAAACATATGTCCCTCAAGCAAGCCAAGAAGGATAATAAATTATCACCAAAGTACTATGGCCCTTATAAGGTATTGCAAAAGATTGGTACTATGGCATACAAATTGGAGTTTCTTGCATCTTCACGAGTACACTTAGTTTTCCATGTTTCATGCTTAAAGAAGGTTATAGGTGAAAAGATCCCAGCTCAAACTGTATTGCCAGAACTTGAAGAGGAAGGAAAATCATATTGGATCTTGAAGCCATCACTGACACAAGAATTCATCAGCTGAGGAATAGATCCATTTCAGAGTATCTCATTAAATGGAGGAAACTACTAGCTGAAGATTCCACTTGGGAAGATGAGATTTTTATACAAAAGAATCCAGAGTTACTCAAGTGTTGTGGACAAAACTTGTCTCAAGGGGAGGGGCATGTTAATCCCTAAATAATGGCTCATTACCCCTTAACTGGGGCATATTACTTTAGTAATGTTATTTTATTTATGTCAGCTTTAGTCCATTAGTTGTAATTATACCTCCTAGTCTCCTATATATACCAAGGAGACATTTTCATTTGGAATCATCTTGTAATTGTACATTTATGTGGGCATAAGGAGGTCACCCCCTCGAAGAGGCTTATTATATGAATTTCTCTCTTTTTCAAGGCATTGAGTACTTATTCTGGGGTTTTTCTATGCTATATTGATATTTGGTTCTTAACAGTCTAACAAATCCTTGGCAGTTTCAGAGTTGATGTATGACCTTCCCCAAGTTGATATTGAACCAATGGTTAATAACTCATTTCCTGACGAGTTTTTGTTCCTCATTGATTTTTTTGATCCCTGGTATGGATATTTCTTGGTATACCTCTACACCCATCATTTCCATCCCCATATTTATCATGATGAAAGTTGTCACATTAGGCATCAGGCTAGAAGCTACATCATAGTGGACGATACCATTTATCATCGAGGGGTTGATTTGTTCTACATCATTGCCTTATCCCTAAGGAAGCTAAAACATTTTTGAAAAAATGTCATGCTAGAGCATGTGTCGGTTATATCTCTAGGTTAGGCATTTCCCAGAAGATATTGCACATTGGATACTCCCGACCCACAATCTTCAAAGATTGTATGAATTCAGTTCAGAAGTGTCATTCTTTTCAAATATTCACCTGTAAGATGTGTTATCACCCTACTCCACTTCTTCCTATAGTGACCATCGGTCCCTCTACTAAATGGGGGATTGATTTCATGACATGTAATCCTACCTCAGATAATGTTCATGGATACATTATCATGGTCATTGACTACTTCACTAAATGGGTCGAGGCCTTGCCTACCTTTTCCAACAATGACACCACCACTGCTATTTTGTGTTCAATCACATTATCGCTAGGTTCAGTGATCCTAGGACATATTGACAAACCATGGGTACCATTTTTTGTAATAAGATGATGATCGAGTTAGCTGCCAAGTTGGGTTTTCTCCATGATAACTCGACACCCTATTATCCTCAAGCCAATCACCAAGTAGAAGCCATCAATCATTTCTTGAAGACCATGATTCAAAGGATGTTGGGTAAACACAACTCACTGGAATCTCATGTTATTTTCTACATTGTGGGCTTACTGTACATCAGTTAAAACTGCCATCGGGTTTACACCATTTCAACTCATTTATGGTCAGGGGGAAATGATTTCTATTGAATGTGAAATCCCATCATTTAAACTTTTTGGACCTTGACCAAGTTTTGAGGAAATATTGGTCATTTTTTACCACTTTTGGGACTTCGACAGGCTGGTTGAAGATGGAGCACCTAGGCAAAGCTGAGATCTTGGGATCTCTCTTGTTTTAGGTTTTATGTAACGGGTTATGGGATGTCAACCCATGTGTTTACCCATGTTTAGGCCTCTTTTTAAATGTATAAATAAGTATCTAAGTGATGTAAGAAGTAGATCTGGTATTGGCTATGTGCACAGTATGTTTGGCTTAGTGAAAGTGATTGTAAGCTGCTTTGCGCGATTTAGTTGTGTAAAGTAAGTATTTGTGTTATTGAGAAATTCGATAGTGCATGATTAGTTGGCTTTGTGAAAAAGATTATGTTAAGGGTTGCAAAGCTAAGTGCAAGTGTTTTGTAAGTTGCTATGTGCTACTAAGGAGTTGACTCGGTGCCTTGACCTGATTTTGGGAAGGAGGATCTGGTGCGCAGCTCGCAGATCCCCTTTCATCTATGGATTTGGGCTTTGTGGCTTTGTGCATAGGAGAACATGAATGTAAGAAGATTGAAGACTAAAAAATAAGAAGAAGAAGTTGGTGGACGTAGCCCCACATTGGGGTGAACCACGTATATCTTGTGTCTTGATGTGATTTGTGCAATGTTGTTTATGTGGTTATTTTAGTAGTTTTGTTGTTGTTATGTACAATGAATGCATTGAATTTTGTTGCTTAGTGCTTAATGGTAGTAAATATAAATGAATGATAGATCTGAGTTAATGCTATGTGCTAAGTGATTTTAAGTGCTTGATCTGGATTGTTACTATGTTGATCTGTAATAAGGTTAATCTGTGATGTGAACGGGAATCATAATCTAAAGCATATTATTGGCTAACTGACGTGTTAAGTGTTGTAATCACAGATCTGTATCCTAACCTGGTTATACACACCTGATTCCTATAATCCCCCCTGCCTCTACCTCGGGTGAGACTTCATGTGCTTCGCAGGTGTTGCCGAAAGGGTCGGTAGTTAGGGTTTTGTTGGTGCGTTGTTGAAGCGTTGAACCCTGGGTATGCCCCTGTGCCAACAAATGGTTATTTTTCTGGGACATGAAAATGTGATTGTTGGGAACTGAAGAAAAGAAGAAGCTCTGTGCATAGATCTGTTTTTGTAGTGTGCAATATTCTACTTGACTTGCGAAGCTCTGTGCTAAGAAAGAAACTGAATCTGAAGAAAAGAGGTAAGATCTTAAATCTTTTTGCTCTGGTAAAGGTAAGATAAGTGGAAATTTTTATTTTTGAAAGCATGAACCTAGGTATGTTTGATAGATTTTGTCCTAGTCTGGCATAGTTAGAAGAAAGAGTGGATCTGAATAAATTTGATAGAAATAGAGAAAAATATGTTATTCCTATGCATAGAAAGAATTTTTGGACTAATAAGTGGATGCAGGAACCTACAAAGAATTTTTGCAAATTACAGGTCCAACACTGTGATCCCAATGTGCAGTACAAGAGAGGTTGGGGATCATTTAAAAGAAAGAGAAGAGTGAAACTGTGTTATAATTGCAGAAGACCGGGACATATTGCTAAGTAATGGCCTGGTGCAGGTCTTATTTGTCTTTATTGTAAATCCATTGGTCATGAGGTTGAGGATTGTCCAAGAATGATTGCTAAAGTTGAAAATATGAACATAAGACAAGAAAACTATAAAAAAGAGACTAAGGATATGTTAAAGAACCATACAGAAAAAGAGTCATAGACTATGTTAATATAGTTAAAATAAGTAATGGATGATCACAGAGACTTCAGTTTACCAGAGATCCTTAAAGAATAACAACGCATAGTTACAATAATAGAAGACTTCGACATAGACTATGTATTGGATTAAGAAACACATATGAATATTATGCCAGAAAGCACTTGGGAAATCTTGGGAAAGCCAACTATGATACCTTCACTGGGAAGGATCGACTTTTTTAAAGGGAAGATGATAACCCTATATGGAAGAGTTACTAATATAACTATGATTTCTCATGAAACATTGATAGAAGAGGACTTTGAAATTAGTAGGTTTTTTGAGAAAAATGCCCCTTTCCCACTTTTATGAGGAAATACTTGGATTGAGAAAGATCAGATCATAAGGAAAGAAGAGGAATAAGCTACAGGAAATAAAAAGCAAGAACTAAGGGATCTCATAGCTCGAAGAATAGATCGACTGATAAAAGAACGAGAAGTTGAGTCGAAGCAGTAGAATGAAAGAGAAGTAGTCAAATTTGAAAGAGCATAAGAAGGGTTGAAGGAACTATCCATGCAAGAAGAAAGTATGTCCACCCAAGACAAGACCTAGTAAGAAAAGAGGTATTACCTTTGAACCCTTTGAAAGAACATCGGCAATGACAAGTTACCATGCTAAGAAAAGATAAGAATAAGAATGGAAAGAGGAATCCACAGACTCAGATCACAGGAAAGAAGGAAAGGAAGCTCAGTAAGAAGAAATCCAAGTTAGAAAAACTACGGGAAGTTCCAAAAACGACTTCGCAGGAGGCAGATCTGTAGAACGTGAACCTTGTCGGAATAGCAGAACCACGTAGAATGGGACTTCTCCATGGCGAAGCTATATGATCATTGGAAGTTCCCCAACCGTTAGAATAACACTCCAGAACGAATAGAAACGTAGTTATTGACAGAAATACCAAAGTTGGACCATTAGGCCCGTGCCATAATGGATGGATTTGTATTGATTGAGGCATTCTTATAAACTAACTGATGAAGACATGGAAGAGATCACCAAATAATGGCTAGCAGAGTTCCTTGTATAGGTGGAAGATGCAAAACTTTCCGACCCTGACATCATCGGATGTCCCTTGGTCACTGGGGTCGAACATGATGGACAGATTACCGTGAAGAAAAAGAAGAAAAAGGAGGAAGTGCAGAACATAGAAAATAATGAGGAGGACAAAACATCAAAGGAAAGTAGGTCTAAATCACCCGCAGGTGGAGGAGGAGATGAAGTGAATCCAGAAGAAGAAGGGGAAGAAGGAGAAAAGTAAGACAAAGGCGAAGTTATACCGCCAAAAGATACCCCTACAGAGGTTGAAACATCGAAGAAGAGGAAATTTTCTCTGCAGAAACCCTCATCAAGAAAGAATACATGCGCCAATAAGCCTCAGTCGAAGAATGTGCTCACAGTCAACGATGTTGATCTTATCATCGCAGCCATGGAAGACGCTTCAGAGGATATCTTACAGAGACATGGATCGAAGCAGGAGACACTGTACGAAAGAATATAAAAGTAGTTGCAAGACATAGAACAAGTTATCCATTCAATCTATGCAGTACCTACTGCGCCCTCTTCAATGAAAATTTCAAAATTGGGGGACAATCCCACCCAATTACGAAGATTAGTAGATGCAATAAAGGCTCAACTTTGTCGAGTCCAAGAAGAAAAGGAGCAGGCTACAAAATCCATGAAGTAAGAAAAGGAGGAGGTCTTAGAGAAACTTCAAGTTGCACAAAAGGAGAAAGAATAAATTAGGGCGATGTTTGAGGAGGAAAAAGAGAAGATGCAAAAAGAGAAAGACCATCTGCTCGCAGAGAAGACTGTGGTCAAAGAGGAAGTGACTAAAGCACTTTTCTCTATGTCGGGGTTGGCAGAGGAGGAACCAGATTCAACCGAGATGCAATTGGGGAAGCTCTCCAAATCCATTCAATAGCTTCAAGCACGGATAATGGAGTTAGAGCTCCAAGAAGTACCTAACACTCCGCAAGAAGTGCATGATTAGAGGGAAGCATCTACCAAGAACGCAATAGAAAGAATCAGGGCACTTGCCTCAGAGTGTAAGCAACTGAGTGATCAAAGTGCGCATACCTATGAGATCCTTATAGAATATCCAAAGCTGAGGAAATTGGAAGCACAACTACAGGAGGTGAAGCAGTAGCCCCTGATAGTTCAAGCACAAATGAAGATGCTTATGGAAGTTGAGAGGATGAAAATATCACAGGAATAGTGCACAGTCGAACAACATATTACTTCCATACAGGGTAGAGTCATGGAAGTTACACAGAGGCTACAACCGGTGTAGGATGAAGCCTGCATGATTTATGAAGAGATTGAAGTACAAGGCTCCCAACTAGACCAAGTGGTTGCGACAGTGGAACAGTGCCTGGAAGGGTCTATTACAGAACAATAAATTCAGGAGTTCTCCGAGCAGGAGGGTCTGGAAAAGCAACGAGTCAAGGTAGCTCGAGAAAATCTTGAGGCCTTAGAAGTAGTGTTTCCCAGATCTGAGTGACTCAGGATGAGTCACACGTAAGTGTTGGGGGTCTGTTGGCCCTTGGCCAAGTTTTGAGTAAACATTGTTTGTGTTTTACCACTTTTGGGACTTCGACATGCTGGTCAAAGATGGAGCGCCCAGGCGGCACTGAGATCGCGGGATATCTCTTGTTTTGCGGGCTTGTGGACCCAAAAAAGGGTTTTAGGGTTTATGTAATGGGTTATGGGATGTTGACCCATGGGTTTACCCATGTTTAGGCCTCTTTGTAAATGAATAAATAAGTAGCTAAGTGATGTAAGAAGTAGATCTCGTATTGGCTATGTGCACAGTATGTTTGGCTTAATACAAGGGATTGTAAGTTGCTTTGTGAAATTTGGTTGTGTAAAGTAAGGCTTTGTACTATTTCGAAATTGGCTTAGTGCATGATTAGTTGTCTTTTTGAAAAAGAGTATGTTAAGGCTTGTGAAGCTAAGTGCAAGTGTTTTTTAAGTTTCTCTATGCTACTAAGGAGTTGGCTCAGTTCCTTGACCTAATTTTGGGAAGGAGGATCAGGTGCGCAGCTCGCAAATCCCATGTTCTCTGCAAATTTGGGCTCTGTGGCTTTGTGCACAGGAGCAGATGAATGTAAGAAGATTGAAGACTAATAAATAATAATAAGAAGTTGGTGGACGTAGCCCCACACTGGGGTGAACCACATATATCCTGTGTCTTGATGTGCTTTGTGAAATGTTGTTTATGTGTTTATTTTCTTAGTGATGTTGTTGTTATGTAAAATGAATGCATCGAATGTTGTTTCTTAGTGATTAATGGCAGTAAAGATAAGTGAATTATATATATGAGTTAATGATATGTGCTAAGCAATTTTAAGTGCTTGATCTAGATTGTTACTACGCTGATCTATAATAAGGGTTAATCTGCGATGTGAACGAGAAAGCTAATCTAAATCATATTATTGGCTAAGTTCTTTGTTAAGTTTTGTAATCACAGATCTATGTCCTAGCCTGGTTAAAGACATCTGATTCCTACAACACCCCTTGCCTCTACCTCGGGTGATACTTCATCTACTTCGCAGGTGTTTCTGAAAGGGCCGGTAGTTATGGTTTTGTTGGTGTGTTGTTGAAGCGTTGAACCCTAGGTTTTCCCATGTGCCAAAAAAAATCGTTGCATAAATTCTTCCCAAAACCTCTGTTAAGAAGGAGTGTCTCTTGTACTTGGAATGTCTTGATGAAAAACATCACGATACCACCTTGTCCAATTAAACTCATAAGAAACACGTAAAATCTTGGTATGATAAATTGGTCCATCCTCGTGTCTTTGCGAAGGGGGACTTGGTATTGGTTTATGATCAGGAACATGATACATTAGGAACAGGTAAATTTTAATCCCATTGGCATGGTCCCTACATTGTTAAACGTCTCTTGGAAAGAGGGGCTTACGAACTAGTTGACTATGATGGAAATCCCCTTAAAATCTTTGCAATGGGATCTACCTTAAAATTATTATGCTTAGGCCAATTAGCTGCATGATTCTTTGTACATAAGTGTTTTTTTGGTTTTGGAATGGTGTTCTTTTCTTTTTTTGTGTGTTGAACATGTCAATGTGTTTCCTATCATTCGTTATGCTTGATTTGAATATGTCATCGTCCACCTCATTTTACATGGGATATGTTGATGGTGCTAGTCATAGTACCTAAAATATATATTTCTCTTCTTGGGTAATATTCTCACCTATCGACAAGCTAGTGATTTCATGAGGTGTCTACCTAGGTTGTAGAACCAATAACATCGCAAAATATAGTGTTGTCATTGAAATTTTGTCTGAGGCTCTCAGCCTTGGCATCTATTAGTTAGTTTTCAGGATGGAATCTCAACATGTGGTTTCATAGTTGAATCATGGCTATAGTGTCATACATCTCATGCTATTGCATAAGAATTTGAGGGTGCGTCTTCTAGAACGCTAATTTGAGTACATTGAGTACTGTCACATTCTAAAAGGATCTAATGCATTGGTTGATTCGTTGGATAATTATGTTTTAGAATTGTATATGTCTCATTAGCTACATTATTTAACATGCATGTACATAAACATGGACTGACAATCACATAATCATACATCCATAAGTAGCAGCCAAAAAAACCGTATAAATGTGTGTGTGTGTGTGTGTATATATATATATATATGTGTGTGTGTGTGTGTGTGTGTGTTACATCCTTCAAAATGAGGTGCATATACAAAATTAGGGCTCTATTGGCCACTTGATACAAACAACTTCCAACCGGATAATAATTGCAGCTAGTACAAAAATGGGCATGCCATTGTTTATTCATCCCAATGTTGACTACCATGGTAGCATAATATGACCCGAGACACCTTCCATAGAAGTCGACGAAAGGGGTGAAATACACCTTCCATGTGTCTTTGCAGGTGCAAAGGAATATCATCCCATGACATGGGGGGAAATCTCATTTTCATCCACTCCAAATTCATCTATACACAATGGAAATATCATCTCTCACTACCTCCTACCCCCTCTAAAGACTCCTCATCATTTCTCCAATGACGTTCTTGAACCCATCCTTCTGGATGCTTCAGTCCTACATCTGCAAAAAATAAGAAAGTCATATCAATCGTATTGCACCCACACAAAAATTGTATATCTCAAAAATCCTAAAACATTGCAATATATAAAAATCCAAAAACACATTTACCCATTGGGCCCCATGCCTTTCCCAGGGGGACGGGTAGCTCTAGATCCTGTCAAATTCAGTGCCTGCATAAGGGAAATCCTCTTTCCCAACAAGGTGATGATGCCACCATGTGGTGAATCCCAATCCATAGAAATCAGGATTCCTTCCCCCTGGTATTGTTCCCATGTTTTCTAACCATAGTATCATTCGTGCACCTTATGCACCCATGTTAACCATCACTATCTAGGGCCTAAGCTGAGGTACTCACCCCATGAAAATAGTCACTAGAAGGGAGTCATACCCAAACTACTTTTTCTTCCTCTTCTTGCATTGAGTTAGTTGAACCTTCATGTTGTAATATCCCTAGGCCATGCCCAATTGTAATCTAGATGAAAATGTACTTAAGATGGTGAGTTGTTTTGATATCATTTTGTATGCACATTTCATGACATAGTGCGCACATGTACTACGCAGTAAAATGAGGAAGTTTTTACATTCCAAGATACCATGTGCAACATCCTAAGTGTGCGTGATTGTGAGACTAGTGAGCCTTTGTGTTTATGCTATGTTTTATAGGATGGTGAGCCAGTTGTTATAAGCTATGATGCTTATGTTTTGATTAGGTCGGAGAGCCTAGATGTTAAAGGCCAATGTGCCTATTTTTGTACATGTCTCATAATTAATATAAAATGCATCGTTGCACGTAGACTGACCACGATAAAAGAGAAGGGGGACTAACTCCACTAGTTAGGGAAAGGGAGGGGATAAGTTAAGGAAAGGGGATAAGCTAGGGAGATTAAGCCAAAAAGGAATATTATATTAATCTTTCTTAAATCATAAAGTATGGATAATTATTTTATCTTAAGTTTTAAAGTTGGGTACAAGTGGGCCAAAGTAGCTCCCAACATGACAAGTGTCAAGTTGGGTACATGCATACTTATTGTTGGGACTCATTTCATTTCCTATCATATTTTCCATCATACATCCATCATATGGACCATCATTGATACTATCCATTCAATCATCCATGAGTATTCACACACCATTGAGCTATCTTTCGTATCTTCATGACTGTACCTAAACCCGTATCCATATCCCTTTTGTGTTGGTGTCTCTAGTTAGCTTGGGAGATGGACTAAAGAGGTGGGTTTTTAGGCCTGTGAGAAATTCTCTGAGTGAGAGAATTGTTGGGAATTGATTTCCTAAAGGTGCTAAACTGAAGCTACAGTACTTTGAGATTTCCTGTCAGACCTGTTGTTGAAGATCGGAAAGGAAGTGGGGCAGCCAAAGGATTGTTGAGCAGAGAAGGGGCACACTTACTGGGTGGGACAGGCATGTGGGGAATGCGGGACTGTAGGCTGTTAGTTTGAGTTGGCACCTGTGACAGAGTCTTTCCTGTTGTCCATGAACATTTATCCTGGTTACGAATCCCTTTACCCGGGTGGAGTTTATTCCTAGCTCAGGGGTGACTCACTATTGAGAGTGATGAACAGTGTGGTCTAAGGCTCGGAGGTTCATGGAAGATTTGCACATAGTTGGTGACATTATTACCAAGATAAGTGCCATTTGTGTGATAAAATAACATGTTGAATTATTATTTACGTGTTCAGTTTTATGGGTTTATCTTATGCATGGTTATGACTGTCTGTATATTTATGGGTATTTCTGGTATATGATGCATGTGTATGTTTACAGTAATTTCAGTGTGAATATGTGTATTTATAGATGTATTCGTATGCATATGTTTTATATATAATGCTTTCACAATATTTATGTGTGTGCATATGTTTTAATTGCATGCAGTTAGAAAATTTATGTGGCATAGCTCAGTTGTATGCTGGGAAATGTTACAATATGTTCCGTAGAGAGAACAGTAAGAGTTCTTCGGCGCAGCGTGGCCCATCATGGATGGTCGGGGACATTACAATGTTTTCTAAAACTCTGTCACACTAGTTAAAAATGGTGGGCTGCAGGCACATCAGTGCCACCTGTATGTTCAAATTTCTGGTTAGGTGTGGTGTTGTCGACCCCGCTACTCGAGGTATGTTGAAAACAATTGTTTTGAGAGGAAACTCAATCATATCCAGGATAGGAATTTTTCCACTCGTCTGGCATGACCCATACTAACAATACTTCTCTATGTAATCCATCACATATTTATCATCTCTCCCTAGTGCATAATCTGCTTGCCACAACACTCCTCTCTATGACAACCTAGTATACAAGTATATATCATCAATGTTAAGGTGGAGTACCTTACCCTCTACAATGATCCAATCCTAATCTAGGTTCCAATATGTTAAAAACTAGGTCTGCACTTATCCTCTCTTTCCTTCCATTAGCCTCTCCATCTATCAGCCTGATTTTTGTTCAGTTTCCTTTCAATGATATAATGAGTCAGTTTGATTTGTTCTCACCCTTATTTTGACTTTGCATCATTTTATTTCTTTCTTGGAAGGTTAATTCATGTTCTAGTTTGATTTAATAACACATATCATCATGAATTTATCTCTAGTGGGATGATAGCAGGTTGACCGAGCCTTTTGATGCAAAAAAGAATAGATTGCAAGAATGGGCATGTTCTTGCAAACAACAGAAAAGTGCATTGTTTTGTTGGTTTTAACGTTCAAATATGTTTAAAGATTCAAATAATGTTGTGTCTATGCTCCACATGCATGTTCATGTTCCTGAGCACTCAATTTCATGAGGGTTACCACCAATCGAACATCAATGCAGGGTTCTTGCTAAAGTCATGCAGGTTTGCACCTTCAATTAATATCATCACAGGATTATGGGTAATTATCGCTACAGGTGGTAAAGTAAATCAAATTAACACATACATTGGACCCAAAAAACTAGAAATAATAAATTTGCACCCAAAAAGAGGGTTACTTGATATAAAAGGGCCAAATCAAATAACCCAACAAAGGAAGAAACTCCTCGAAGGAAGCTAAGATCGTCTACAACAAAGAAAAGAGAAAAGGAGGGAAGCAAATTTTTTAGCAGACAACAAGAAGAACAGGTCACCCGACCAGGTCCATTTTCACCCTATCACTCTAAATATTATCTTTTGACCTCCTCCACTCAATAGGATAAAATCCCCAAGACAAAAAAAAGGGGACAAAAGAAAACTAAACAACACAGTCCCAAGATTGTTACTGCAGAATTTGTACCTATGGAAACCTTGATTAAGGAATCCCCTGAAGCCAAGCAAAGTAGAAAAATATAAGAGATCCAAACTGAAATGACCATCAAGCCTAATAGAAAAACCAGGATCACCAATCAATTAAGGATGAATTCTAAAGAACTATTTAATTCAAGTTGTCCGTCGACCTCAACAAATCTGCCATAGAGGACGAGAAGGTTTTAATTAATCCAAAGATCGAAGAAGATAAAATTTCAGATGAAAGCCATCAAGTACATATGTTGAAGAAAAAAATTCAAAGTTTACAACAGAAGAAGAAAGATCTAGAAATGCAACATACCAAGCTAAAAAACAAGTACCAAAAGTTACAAAGGAAGCACCATAAAACATGTTTTTTCTTGAAACAAATAATCTAAGAGGACTATTGTTGTCAAAGGATAAAGGGTTAGAGACTAATTCTATCTTATGCAACTCTTTAAATGAAGCACACTAATTAAAAAGAAAGTATCATAGGTTACAGAAGAAACATCAAAAGGCATTGCCCGAATTTTATGAAATACTTTGTTTTCTCTCTGTTTAGTCATTGGATTTTGGTGCACCTTCTGAACATATGGAGGTGAAGTTTTGAAATATGAAAGAGGTTTTTTTTAAAAAAAATCTCATTCACAAAACCTCTGTCATATTTTACACATGTATCACAGTTTGGGAGAATCGAAGAGGCCTTTGAGGTCATTTTTCCATAAATTCACCAAATGTTGTTTTCTCTGTTTTGGTCATTGTCTTTGGGCGTGTCTTCTGAATAGATGGAAATGAATTTTTGAAAATTCAAAGAGGTTTTTTTTGGGAACAAGACCATGCACAAAAATGTTTCTCAAATTTTACACAAGTATGACATTCTGAGAGAATCGAAGAGGTATTTTAGGTCATTTTCCCCAAAAATTCGCCAAATTCTGGGTGATTTTTATCTATTTGTGTTCTAGTACACTCTCCATCTGGAGTGCACGTGGGTATTCATGCACAATTCTTTTTTTAAAAACCAAATATAAATATAGAATATAAAAACCTCATAAAAAGTACTCAACGCCTTGAAAAAGAGATAATTTCAGATAATAAACCTCTTCGAGGGGGCAACCTCCTTTTACCCCACTTAAATGTTCAAGTATAAGATGATTCAAAATGAAAATGTCTCCTTGGTATATATAGGAGACTAGGAGGTATAATTACAACTAATGGCCTAAAGCCGACATAACTAAAATAACATTACTAATATAATATGCCCCATTTAAGGGGTAATGAGCCAATATTAGGGCTTAACATGCCCCTCCCTTTGAGAAAAGTGTTGTCCACAATGCTTGAGTAACTCTGGATGCTTCTGTATAAAAGACTCATCTTCCCAAGTGGAATATTCAACCAATAGTTTCCTCCATTTAATGAGATACTCTAAAATGGATCTATTCCTCAGCTAGTGAATTCTTGTGTCAGTGATGGCTTTAGGATCCAATATGATTTTTCCTTCCTCGTCAAGTTCTGGCAATGTAGTTTGAACTGGGATCTTGTCGCCTATAACCTTCTTTAAGCATGAAACATGGAAAACTGGGTGTACTCGTGAAGATGCAGACAACTCCAATTTGTATGACATAGTACCAATCTTTTGCAACACCTTATAAGGGCCATAGTACTTTGGTGATAATTTATTATCCTTCTTGGCTTACTTGAGGGACATCTGTTTGTATGGTTGTAGTCTTAAAAATATCCAATCCCCTACTTCAAAACTTTTTCACTACGATGTTGATATGCTTGTTGTTTCATGCGATTCTGTGCCATGGTCAGGTTGTCCTTTAAGATTTGGAGAACTTGTTGTTGATTCTCGATGTGATCTTCCACTGCTTGAACCTTAGATTTTT